>JAHZNC010004687.1:0-24798 GCA_027744095.1 Zhuqinia jingwanae | reverse complement strand
TTTTACAGTGAAAGACTCTCGCGGAGGATTTCTTGACATTACCTCCCGCATCCTTGCCGGTCTGTCAACGGGTGGGATGGCTGTTCTTGTTGCTCAACCCACCGACGTAGTCAAAGTCCGTTTTCAAGCTCAAGCCAAGAACAGTCTTTCTTCCACCCGCGCTGACGTATGAGCAACTTAAAAAGAAAGTTGTGGTGAAATATGAGTCATACGAATCACCTTCTTCATCGCCAGCTGCAGGTTTTGTGGCCACCGCACATTGTAGTTCGAAAACTTCCTCTTCCGACTCTTCCATTTCGACAAAATAAAAAAATATCTACTCGCTGTGAACGTTATTTTGTATAAGTATATATATTTTTTATATAATAGATCGTATCATGATTTTTTTTGTAATTTAACCATTCAATCGTTTGCTTATTTTAATCGTTTTATCCTCCTCTTGTTTAAAATTATGAGGATTTTGTATTTATTTTTTATTGTAATCAAAAATAATCAAAAAGACAAAAGAAGTTGGTGATGGACGTGAATTGTTTTAATTTTATGAGAAAAAAAAAGTTTTTTTTAAAGCTCCTGGCTTTTAATTTTTTAATAAATACATCGATATTTTAAACTTGTGACCTTTGGAAAAAATGTAAAGAATGTGTTATTGTTACAAAGTATACGATTTTGTAAGAAAAAAGATTGCATAAAAAAATCTTTTTCTTGTCATTTTTATATATAAAGACAACCCCCAGTAAATTATGCTGCAAAAAATCCTAGAAAATATTTATTAATTTGCAAGACAAAAATAAAACGAAAGATTAATACCCTCAGGAATCAAAATTGACAACAGTTTTCATTTAATTTTTTTGCATGATTTGCCATATTATCATGTCATATGAGCAATTCCAAATATTTTTATGATTTTCATTGCAAGAGTAAGAAAAAATATGTACCATTTACTTGGACTTTTTATTCCCTGAATAATTGTTACAACTAATAAGCGTATTCATTACATCTGTTACGGAAGGGTCAGCAGTTAATACATAATAAGTAGTGCGTTTTAGTCAGGTACAACATTTACATCTTATAATTATCTTAGTAATTACAAATAATAATGATATAGAACGAAACGTCGAGAAAGTATTAGCACCAATAAGTTAATAATAATGAAGTTTTAGTGAATAATCATATTTTCTGCTAGGTCACCGATGTAGCTTTATTTACTGACATTAATTAAATAATATGTTTGCCAAACATCCTAGCCGACAAAGCTTTCGATTATCTTGTCGGCGACCGCTTCATCCAAGACTTGGCTTAATTTATATTGTGGCAGCTGGAGCTTGCAATCCATTGTGCTTATCGCTTCACACAAGTGTTCCCCAATTTCCCAAAGCTGACCAGTACCAAATGTGATGCCTTTTGAAGGTCCTCTGTCACAGCCACAATAGGAGCATTCCAAAGTGAATGAGCAGGTAACTCCAAACTCTCTCCAGATCGCCACTCTCGCTGTCGTCTCCCTGGACTTGCGAACGTCGTAATGACAAAAGTGCATGACAAAGTAGGGGCAGTGAATGGACATACTCTCTGCTAAAGCCTGTTTACGGGGCAAAATGAGAATCAATTTTAAATTTTAGTTTGTCAGTGTATCGTATATTTTTATTGAGTAAACGCTTACGTAAAGTTTCTGAGGGTTTTCTGGGGTAACTCGATCTTCCGGTCGCCACGACCTTGCGTACGAGCATCCATAGAAAAAGGCATTTTTTCTACGGGAATGCCCATGTAAATCAATAAAAGCTGTTGGCTGCTTTCCCCTCACCTTACAGCAGTATGCCACCAGCATTTTTGTGTTATAAATGCAGGGATGAAGCACCTCATGAGGATTTCTCCAGCATCGATTCAGATCTTGAGATGTTAAGCCTGATCTATGGCTGTGCGTGTGTGTGGAGGAAAAAGACAAGACATTCAATTTATGTGGCAATTAATTATATATTTTTTAAACTTGATGACATCATGTTTATAATCCTTCACTTACCATCCATTTAAAACCCCTTCCACATTCAGCATGGGCACAATCTTAAAAACATATTTCTGCAGCAGTTCCTCCATATGGTTGCCTAAAAGCAACTTTCTCAAAATTCCCATCATCACCCATGAAGCATTCGTTTCACCGGGATGAACTCTGCTTGTAATAAACACAACTTCTCTAGCCTGCATTGAACTATTTTGTGTAGGGGGATAACCCGAATTTCCTACTGGAGCCGTGACCGTTAGCAAAGGAATGTCATTGCCGTTGAGGCTCTTGCAAAGCACGTCGTAACGACAGTGTACTTTCTCGGAATGGTTTACTGTTGCCAATAAATTATGAACTTCCACCATGAGGCGAGTATACGTGTATGGAATATGGTAAGCAATGTACACAGTATCTCCTCTATTGTGAAAGTTTAATGTAAACGACAGAGTATGATAGGTCTTCACGGACCGCTTTCCAATACATTTGTATCCATTTTTGGAGTACAGTACGCTGGAGCCACTTCTCACCCAGCCGGGTCTGTTCTTCATTGCATCAATTACGGAGAACACGACAGGTTGCATGCCATAATTAAACAAGCTATTTGCCTTGATGCAATTGATTATGTTGAAAATATACGGCATGTCGTCACAAACATTGCTGACTTGGAAGTAAAACCATTGGTTATGGCGGGAGCTGTTTATGTCGGATGTGAGCAAAAGATCATACTCGTAATCCCCTATTTGAATTGCCTTTCGTAAATTACCGCATTCAAAGCGGGATTCAAAGGAAAGTGGTGATCGGAAGTCATAATGGCCCACATCATTTTCATCGCTATTTCCTATCAAAACTTTGGCTTTTTCAGAGGAGTTTGGTGTTGTTGTTGTTTTTCCTGTTGCTGCTTCTTTGGGAATGAGATCGTCAAGAGAGTACACAACTTTGGGTCGGAAACCAGGATGCTCACTGATGGCACGAGCAATGCAAGCCATCAACTTCCTTCTTAGCACGGTTCTATCCGTGCTGGCACATAAGCTTTCCACTTGTTTCCCACTTAAACCAAAACAAATGTCAGGATACGCAATTTTGACAAAAGGAGAAACGTGCTTGATCTTGTTTGCTATTTGGAAGTATAGCTTGCGTAGAGTTTCCATGCGGGGCAATTTGGCACCGTGCCGACTGGTCCATGAATATTTGTGTGCGGAAGTGGGATATTGTGGAATAAAAGGCGACCTACTAAAATTGTCACCGACCTTATCATCATCACCCTCTTCTAAAATACATTCTCCCATGCTCTCCTGCAACTTTTCTATTTTCATTGGCATGTTCTCTTGTTCTTTCTCTGGGGCATACTGGCTGGAAAATTCCCGGAAAAAGTAAGAAAATTGGGCTGTTTTGTCAAGCACTATTTTTTCACTTTGCTCTTGAATGGAAAGCGAAGCGCTATCATTTATCGAACTTTTTCTACTTTGATTTCCTGATACTACACCTTCCGGGTCATCGTTGTCACACAAGTCATCCTGATCACTGTCGCTACCATTGCCCGCCACACTACCGTTATCATCGCTGTCCGCATCACTATCATCGTTATCTTCACCTTCCGCCTCAGGATCATCCTCATCACTGCTGCTTCCCGAGTCCGCCAAGAGAAATGCGGGAATATCTGGATTACCGTCGGGAGACATGGTTTTAGGGATTTCGTATTTTATTGGACATTCAAGATTTTCCAAAGGAAGATGTTCTTTGCCGTAGCACACATGGATCATGGCACAGGCTCGCATAATCACGTCATCAAAAGAGCGCTCGGATGGACACTGTTCACAAAAGCTGCGAATTATGCTGATAGCTTCTGATTGAATTAAAGATGTTTTCCCGGATTCTAAAACAAAATGATATACATATAATATTATTTAATTAAGCACTTTTAGCATTTGTTCTCTGTCAACTTTGTGTAATTTAGACAAAATGTAGCCGATTTATCACAGACTTATTAAAAGCAACACGATTTCTTGACATACGACACAAAAACTTACTTGTTCTGGCAAGATGAGAGTAGATATTGATCACAGACTTGCTCAATTTGAGCAACCCTTTCCCCTTCCAATTTTGATAGTGGCGAAAAGCGTTAAGGACCTTGACCAACAAACCAGCCTTCAGACATCTGATAGAATTTTTACCTTCAAAAATAATAAATACATGCACGCGAGATAAATATTAAAAATTATAACCAATGACATTTCAAATGAGCTAATAAATACCTACATATTTTTAGTAGTACTTCGCCATCATATTTTTAGAACATAAACTACTCAACATGCACGCATAATTTACAAAAATAAAAGTGCTACAAAAAACAGCAAATTTTTCATATGTATCATGTCATCTTTTTTATGATGTAGTTTATGTTTATGTAAATACACGTACGTTCTTTGGTAAGCTGCGCCAACCATTCCATGAGAGTAAGCAGCTTTTGATTTGGCTGCGTGTTTATAACTGCCATACTCTTCTTGAGTGAGCTCATCACTTTGTCTTTCCCAAGAATTTCCGAAACTCGGCCTATTTGAAATTTTAAAACGTGAGCATAAAACGAAATTTAATTGCTTATCAAAATATAATTTTACAAAAAAAGTGGCAACCAAAAATTGTATTTTTTTATGCAATATAGAGTACTCACGGCATTTTGATAACTGTCTCATAATTTTAAGTAGTGGGAAATGAAGGCTTGACTTGGCATAAAATAACTTTTTGAAAACATCGTGAAAAAATTTCACTTTAAGCATCTGCCTCACTTTGTCTGGAAAACGGGAATCTGAAAATTAAGAAAGAAAGAAAAAACCAATTTAAATAAATTTTATATAATACATTTAGGCACTTAAAAATTTTCACAGCATTTTTTCTTGCGTAATTCTTGTCATGGCCATTACCATTACCATCACCTCATATACTTTTTTTCGTGGTTTTTTTAGACATGGGCCAGGCTACTTTACGATGACAGCAAACATAATACAACTTTGTGTTCTGGGTTTATACAGAAAGAAGAAAAACTAGAGACGCAACCATATGTAATGAAAATGAAGCATTTAACATTTCATTGCAATATTTCTTTTTATACCCCACATTATCAAAGGAGAGAAAAAATCTCAAGAAAAACAGAAAAATCTGCACTTATAAAAATTGGATTAGGATAAATGACGCATATCAAAACAAAACACAAAATAACACTTGATTAAAATGGCAACTCGTGGACAGATAAGTACATACATCTTTTAGCCGCGTTTGCGTAGCTGACACAGGTTTTCAAACAAAAAGAAGTGAAAAGTAAATGGTCTGTCAGTTGAATAAATATAAAGTCAATGTCTGCGTTATATTTAATGGTGTTTACATAAATTCTTCTGACATTTTCAATTCAATTATGTATGGAACAACAACAACACATAGACGGATGTGGAATGAGATATATGTATACATGATACATGCTTTCATCTCATTTTAATGAACCAATTACATCTTTTTTCTACATAAAATAATAAGAAGCGCAAGAAAGCTTAAAAAATCAAAAAGCCAACAAACCTTTGGCAACGACACCGGCTAAAAACCAGATGAAATCCACAGTTGTTGCCGTTCCATTGCCAAGATCATTGTAACAACCAAGACTGTTGGTGGTACGACTTGTTATTACCGGTGAATCGCCAAAGCCAGAAGATAAACTTTCATCTCCGTTGTTAGCATCCTTTTCAAGAAGCGACACAAAACTTGGAGGTGATGAGGAGGACGGTAGAGTAACGCAACTTTTCTTTGTTGCTGCTGCTGCTGCTTTTTCAGTGGGATTACAACTGCTGGTGGTGCCTTTCACCAGCTGCCTCAGAACAGACACTGTGACTGCCAAATAGTTTACGTCAAGGCACTGCTTTATAATAGCGATGCGGTGTTTACCTAATAAACAGACATAATAGATAAAAGATTTAAAAAAAATTAAATTATTAATTCTACACATTAATCAGTTATTGCATGCCACATGCATAACACACACAATAAAAAGAAAGTTAAGGAAGAAAGATAGCAAAGGAAGTAGGTGCCAAAACTTTCAACATACATGAATAATGAATAGAATGTGGAATGAGTTGGCGTGTGTAATTTTTTTTTACTATTTATCTAGCGCACCTTCTGTAACTGAATATGTGTACTTTTATTGCAAATGTGCAAAATTACAAGAAAAAAACCTGAGAGACACAGGGAACATGTTTTTTGAACGCAAGGGCAAAAGTGACAACTGGCTCTATTAATTCTTGTCATTCCAAAAACAAGCTTGTATACATGAGGTAAAAAGCTTTTTAAAATTGTTGGAACAAAGTATGTGCATAATATGTAGCACATAGCTTTATGATGATTATCATGGTAAAATGCCAAATAAATAATGTATTATATGAACACTAAAAGGGGCTCATAAAGAATGTAATCTCATCGCAATTAGTGCAGTGGATGATGATCCCATGCATGAATGTGTTGGTAACAAAATGTGTGTGTGTGCCTACATGCTTTCTCTTTGTGTGGCATGACATTGCTTGTAATTTATTACACAACTGCAACTGCTCCAGAAAAGTTTATGGTAAGGTGGGTCAGGATGAGAAAATTTTGATTGATGATTTGTAATTAATGTTAATTAGAAAAAAATATAGGTACGTTGTGCTACATAGTTTGTTTACAACTTGTAAATGTGATGATGGATCATTTTGATTGATTTACTTACCGCTTTTTGGGCTAACGAGTTCTCGCAAAATTTTGGCAGTTTTTTCTCCAACTTTGTAGTGTGCCGTGGACTGGAGGTAAATATAAACAAATGGAAAATTAATTATCGTCATAATGAAATTTTCAAAATAAATTGGGGTAAAAGATAAATATGAAATGATGTAATGCAAAAAATTAAGCAAGATAATAGGACAGGAATAAAATAAACGAAAGCTTACGTCGATAAGTTCGAGCAAGGGACGTATGCCATTTGTGCTACTGATAAATTCCACGAGAAATTTTCGCTGGACATCGGCTATAAAAACAAATTTTTTGAAATCCAATAATATATGCAAAACTGCAACAGAGAATGAAGATAAACCCCTCTGCTGAAGCCTGAGTTGCCCCAAAGCATTATAAAGCAAAGGCTACCTACTTACCATCAGACGTGAGAATTGTAACAGCTGCGGAGATGGTCCACGGTACAAAACTTTCTTCTTCCGCAAGAGCATCCATTTCCATGCGACTTTGCGTGAAACACGACAACACTGTTTGTCTAAGTCCGTCCAGCCACGGATCTTCTGTGGCAGGCACAACGACATCGTAAACAAAACCTTGACTTTCCATATTTTCTCCCAGTCAAAATAAAACGATGATGAGGAACTTCAGTAGAAAAGATCAATCAAAGCTGTCAACAGCACAAATTTCAGAGAGAAAATTTCCGCTTTCTTCGTACTGAGATGAGATGTGTGCTTTGACTAAAAATATTGTTTCTGTTAACGCCGTCAAACTCTCTCTCTTTTTTGAACTTTCTCTTCTTCTTCGGTATGTTTTCTGTTGAACACCAAAAACCAAACTGATGATTTGAACTGACCACTCAATTCCTCCAGGATTATGCTTTTTAATGAAAAAGGAGCTCACAAATTTTATATCATCTACTTTATCTACTACTAAATAATGAAATGTCTCTCTCTAATCCTTTGTGTATACTTTATAATCTCATTTTACATTTACATGCATATATTATTAAACATACTTGTGTCTTGTTGTATATTAATGTGTAGGCGTATTTTTACTATTCGTCCTAGTACACACGGTTCATGTTCATATCTTCATTTTTAATACCATCCTATGTCGCCTCATGTTGTTGCTGCTGTTGTCACGCTCATTAGGATTTTTTAAAAAATCGAAAGAGAAACAAAGTTTGTTGAAACGTTAGGCCCTTCTTGTTATTCGTACATTCCTTTTAGTTCTTTCTTTTTCTCACTAGTATACAGCCAAGAAAGATGTTGAAAAGATTCTATCCTTTTTTCCCTTTTGCTATGTTTTTTACTATTATTATGACAAAAGTCAATGTTGCGACAGTTCAGTTCATCTTGCCGTTCTCTTCTTGGCACAAACTCAATCCTTTTACAAAAAAAAATTATAAAGACGACCACAACGGCACACCGTCACACACACAAGCCACCAAATAAAAAAAATTATAAACGAAACGCTCTCTACGAAAGAAAAAACCATGTGTTTCACATTGAACCAGCAGCAGTGGTGAGAGTGAGAAGATAAAAATCTCTGAGAGAAAATTTGTATTTATTTTGCATGCAATAAAATATTCACACAATCAGTGATAGAAATGAACTGCGGGGCTAAAATGTTGTCTTGGGGCTGGATCCTTTGAACTAAAAAAAATAGATTTTTCTGCAAACGAAACGGAAACCAAAGAAAACTACGTTGAGTTTTCATTTTCTAAACACTAAGAGAGAAACTATATACAGAGAATAAAAATAATACGCCTGTTCTTTAGAAGCCTACTAAATTTACACTACATGCTTTGCATTGCGAATGGCGAGGAGATGATCTGCAAAGCCAGATTAGAAAAAAATAGATAGATTTTTGCAAGTTGCTCTATTCTCGATGCTGTTGCTGCGTTGCTCCAGATTTATTTACACAAACAAATTTGAAGAAAAACGGTTATAGGAGAAAAAAAGATGAGCTATAGATCAACCGAAATGATACTGGTTGAAAGGCTCCACTTCAGTTTCATACGAGCATTGAGCATAAAAAATATCACTATCGTCATCAACATCATCATCATTTTTTTCAGTAAACGCCAAACGCAAAGCATTTCTTTTTTCTCCGATTGAAATGTTTATCTTTATGATCATCATTAACAAGTTTCGTCATATACACAAAAAGAATATTATAACATACGCATGTCTATTTACAAGCCATATGAATGTATACCCACGTTCATTTTCACCATTTTTCTTTTTTGGTGACAAAGATAGGATGAAAAATGCAAATTGTGCATTTCGCCAGAAAAACTATATAAGATTCGGAGATTTGCAAAAATACTGGAGTCTCTGTGTCTCCTCCACACAAACAACATGCACTATAACAGCTCTTGATAGTGCAAATTAATGTGACTCTATACACAATATAGTTTGGCTTTGCTCTTGTTGTTGTTGCTGCTGCTGAGCTGAGACTGAGATTGACTTTTGAGGAGCTTTGTAAAAATTGCAACACAAAATTGAGACGGGGGACATTAGTAGAGGATGCATTTCCGAGTATTGTCTAGCGTTTCTTGTGGCTTAAGAATATATAGGATGTTGATGATCATACTTCTCGTTAATATGTTTTAGGGGCTCCCAAGTGGAAACAAATGTATCATTGTATTTTTGGAATCTAGGTTTGAGAAACTTGGTTTGCTTTTTGGAATAAACACCACAAAGAAAGAGGAGGATAAACATGTTGTGAGAACTGAGTCTGTGAGACACAAGCTTTTCAGCCAGCAAAAAAAAAGACAAGACACGATGACAGAAAAACATTCGATTTACCTACTTATTTTGTAATTTTCTCTCCGACTCTTTGTTCTGTCTGAATAAGTTTTCGAAAGTCCTTTTGTGCTAAAATGTGAAAAAACCCATTTTAAATAGATTTTTTACCCTCTTGTTCTCCTTTGTTCGCTTAGGGAAAAAATAATGGTGGTGGAATGATGACGGTGATGCCACTCAAATTAGCATACAAGTTGAAATTTTTTTATGTTGCAAATATGTGTACACATAATTTATTTCAATTTACTTGAGCACAGATATATTTTTTACATACAACATATATGCAGCTTATTTCATTTCCTTGATTGACACAAATACCTACTTATCTTGCGGAGGATAAAACCATTAATTAAAATTAAGGAGTAATCAAAATAAAACATTTTTCCCTTTTTCCTATACACGTTTCTTTTCTAGGAAAAAACGGATTTTCTAAAAATACACCTGAACAAGCAGTTTAGCAAAAAAGGTCTGATCGTTTTCAAGAAATCAAAAAAATGGCGGGTTTTTAAGAAATATGTACCTCTTTTTTTGTTTTACCTTGATCTGTAGCCAATACACGAGAGGAGGTTAAAAAAAAAGAGTAGAAATTTATCAATGTCAAGTTTGATCAGGTAAAAAATACTTTTAATTTATATCATAAAATAAAAATGTAATGCTAACTTGAAAAAAATATTGAAATATACAACCTCGAAATTTTGATTTTGTTCAAAAGATACAAACTCTTCTTACTTTTTTTCTGAATTCCAGTTTGGTTTGCTTTTGTCAGTCTTCTTCCCAAACAATATATTACCGACACAATATTCACAGTCACAGGGAGAGCAATTTTTATTACCCACCAAGCATAAGCATTAGTTCCAGACTCACATCACAAACAAAACACATTCACATTTAACTTAACATTAGTTAGCTAATCATTGTCCTAAATGCTAACAATTTGATTTGTTTATTGGTGACCCTCTGAATATTCCCATTATACCTGCATTGCAGAAATCATATACATTCTACTATACAGTATACAGTTAAACGGAAAAAGTGCGTGTGTCCTTCAAACAAAGTCATCGTGTCTATCTCCGTGTCATACTGCCATTTGTTCGGGATAATATGTTCATTTCTTTTTCATGCCAACTAGCAGCTGATTGATGACGGCTATAATATAACATAACATTGTGTATGACTGATGACTCACGCACATAATAATAGTGGTAACTTTTTTCTCCAATACTTTGCGTGGGAGGAAGACAAGGAATATCAGGTTGTTTCATGCTGCCCCTATATGTAATGACAGAATTAAGGAGAAAAGGGTTACGTTTTTACGAGATGCGACCACACAAGAACACTGCTGGAACACAAAAACAGGAATATCTTTATAGCTTACAAACAAACTAGAGAGCTGGCTGGTGGGTCTGTTTCATTGGAATTGACAGTTTTGCATTGCATTGTAAACATGTAAAGGATACTCAAATACACATTTATGCCTGTACGTAATATTGAATATGTATTGCAGTATTTGCAGTAGAAAAGAAACAAAACATGATCAGCAGTTGGATTGGAGGCAAAATGTGGCTACGTTTTAGTAAATACACTAGACAGTAAGAAGAGCAAGTAAATATGCACACAGGTTTATGTGGTAAATTACATAAAAATTAGCATAAGAGGAAAATTTAAATTTTCCAACCTTTTAAAACTAAAAACCAAAGATTTTCCTTGATGTATTAAAATGTAAATGATTAGATTTGAAGGGGCGTAGTAAAAAGTAGAAGTGAAAAGTGAAGTGAAATGACATAAATAAGGTTTCTTGACCAAAATAGTGCAATGTACTTAAACAAATATTCACTCGATACGTTTCTTCGATCATTGCATTGATAGAATGTTCTAATAATTACAAGCGGGAATAACCGACTGACGGCCAGGTCATAGACAAAGGTAAGTATTCAAGTCTAATGCATGTTAATTCTACAGGGTAAACCTTTGTTTATTCATGATAGTTCGTTAGTGAATTTGTGCAAATTTAAAATGTTTAAAGTATTGTTTTTTTTGCTCGGTTTAGATTTCACAGAGAAAACGAGCAAAGTTGAAGTATACGGTAACTTTAAAAATGACGGAAAGTTCAGGTTGCGAAAGTGACGCTGGAGCAAGCCCATCTGTATCTTCAGATGAATCAGAAAATAATTCTTCCTCTGGATCTTCATCTCCTATACTTAAAATTGCATGTGATGCACCATCACAGTCCACCCCGATTATCCCAAAGAAAAAGGCTACAAACAATACTACTACTACTCCTCCTCCTTCAAAAGGAGACAGCATTTGTGTGACACCTGTAACTTCTTCTAGTCGGGTGTCTGCTTCCACATCATCGGCTGGAAATTGTTTGACACCATTGACTTCCGGTCGAAAACCTGTGAGAAGGAGGCAAATTTGTACCCCATCTACTACTACTCCAGTATCTTCAACTTCCAAAAGTTCTTTAATGAACACCAGCGCTAGTAGTATCAGTAGTGCTGTGAAAACAAGTTCTTCGCGAAACACTACGCAAAATGACTCAGTAACTAGTATAGCATCGTCTGCCGTGTCGTCACAAACTCGAAAGCGTAAACAGGTGTCCCAGGTTATTTCATCCCCCGACCACAGTGATCATCATGGCGAAGATGCCGAACAAATTTCTGCGCAAAAGAGGAGACGGAATAAGAGGAGGAGAACCAGATCCGAAAGAAATTTCCGCGCTGGGAAAACTGTAACCACGCCAGGGTCACAAACAGTTCCAGTGGTCACTGAAGTAGAAGAAGCGGTGGCCCTTGACGCAGAAATTGACAGGGTGTTGGAAGAAAAGGCGATTAAAAATAATTTGAGTGCTACCAACGTAAAAAGTATAATTCGTCACGTGATCACAAATAATTTGGTTCAAAAAATGATCATGTCGGCAATGAAAAAGAAAGCGGAAGTGGCAGATGCAGGGGGTAGTTCAGATGAGGATGGACTGTTGGAACCGAAAATGACTCGGGCCAAAACCAAAGAGCTTTTGGGGAATAAGCAGATGTCATTATGGCCTATTGTTGATTCTCCAGTAAAATTGTCCAAAAAGCCAGTCAGCGAGACACATATTCTGATTCATCATAATGATTTGCCCGAGGACTCCAGCGGGGATGAGTACGTGCCAAAAGAAACTGATATTACCGAAATTACTCACGTAAGTTTTTTTTGTGAAATAAACTTTATTAAATAAAGAAATATTGGTTATAATATTTCTGGTTAATTTTATTTAATTATAATATTTTTTCACAGAGCGATGATGAAAGTAGCATTACATCTCACACTAGTGATGCAGGTTCTCCTTATAAACATGGCTTCAACACTCGTCAAAGTGTTCAGGCTGATAAATCTCCGTTCAGCGACTCCATGTTCAAAACTCCACCTCCAAGACAAAAAAATCTCCGGAAAACCAATCAAGTGGACAGTGCAATCAGTCGTCGAACCCGTTCCAAACTTCCTTTAAATGACACTCCGCTGGAAGACCTGGAAAGGCAGCTAGTTCCCCCAGACATTACAAAGGACATGTACGACTGGGGAACGGAAACGGACAACGAAGATTATCTTTGTTTCTTAAAAGACTTTTTGAATCCGGTTAAACATCAAAATGATGCGAATGAGATGGATGATGATGCAGATCCAGAGTATAATGTTATGGAAGATGATGAAGATTTGCATGACCGGGAAGAATTGAGAATGGATCGTGCTGTGAAAGTACCAAAAAAAGAGCTTACGCAATTGATAGCAGAACTTTTTGAAGCGGGAGGGATGCTCAGTGGGGATGACTTGGATGAACATGATTTGGCCACGCTTACTGATATAACGCCATTGGTGAATGACTCTGGATTCACAGATGGGAGAGTGGGAGAAACTTCGTTAAATTCAACAGCAGCTCTTGTGAACGCCAGCATTGCGAGTGCCACAACACCTGTAGTAAATAGTGGCAATGTTACTGCAAATCCAGTTCCTGACACCTCCATACCACAAGGAGTAGGTACAGCCGACAGTCGTAATTCACAGCCACCGGAGACTCCACGTACTCCTCAAAGTGCCACCCAAGAAGGACCTACTACAAACTTTACTACCCAAGTTATTGTTGACGAGTCTACAAGCCAAGTTAGTGTTATCAAAACAAACGATGAGGTGACGCCGACGCCTATCATAGAAAATTCTCAAATAGCCGCGGCATTACCTACCGAGTCAGCAGAGACCACCGCAGAAAACGTGATTGAAATTCCCTATTTTAGGGATTGTGACCTGCAGCTTCTACAACACCAGATGCGGCAACATGTCCAATTACTCACTCAATCCTTTGTCTTGACAATTTCTAGTGAAGACGCTTGTCTAAAACGCATTGCCAAATCTGCCAAAACCATGATTGTGGAATTAAAAAATTTCTCTCGTATGAATGGAGAAGAGTCAAATTTTTCCGTTTGTAATTTAAACTCTGCTTGGAACATTGCTAACTTTTGGCCACACAAATTCCTGCAACAGTCCCCAATCAAGAAAAAAATCTTGGAAGAAAAATACATTAGTGAGTCTGGTGGCGTGAATGAGACTGGACAAGTGAAGGGAAATTTTTTCCCCAGACATGTAGTTAAAGTGATTGTTGAGAATCCAGCTTTTATGTACAATAAGCTCCTTCCAGAATGCTACAATCAGAAAAATTTGGACTCCAGGTGTACATTTACCTGTGCGGAAGATTGTCTTCTAGTAGGAGGGTTGGATGAAATGAAAAATTTGAAAATGAGTACTAACCAAATGGCTGAAGTGATTTCTCAAGTTTTATTGGTAGTTCATCCATCAAATCAACTGTTTCACAGAATAAGGAATTTGAAAAAAACCAAGAAATCTAAACAAACTCAACATTGCCATCCATCTATCAAGGTACCTACAAGTCAAATAGTTTTAAAAAATTTATGTTGTATGAACATGTGTTTTTTAATGTTCTTTTTGTAGGCTTATTTTTCAGAAGGAATTCTTCCGATCCCAGATAGAACGGTGTCTGAAATAAAGGACAAGGATAAGCTGCCTTTGCTTCAAAGGGATAGAGCAGGTTTGTCATCTCAGTGGTCGGCTCTCGTTCAGCATATTGAGGACTCCTCCACATCCACTTTTGTAAGATTTTAAAGAAACATTATTTCTAAATTGGAGCATTAAAACAAAAAAATCAGATTTCAAAATATGTTTAATACTGTACAATAATCTACAGAAATGGGAAGAGAAACTTCGCAAGGATCCAATAACCCAATCCATCGTTAAAAAATGGAACAACCGCCAGCACAAAAGAAAATCCATCAGGCAGCAGGATGAAGTCAGCTCTTCAATTGCTACACCTGCCTCGTTTTCAAAACATTCAACAATAAGTAGCGTATTCCCAAATGGAGCACTTAGTATTGACAAGCCACAAAATCCGAATATGGATTCAATTCCTATTATGGACATTAATGGAAAAGTCGGAGCCATCATTCACGTACCCAGATTGTGCTTGGTAAAATCTATCAGTCCTGAAAAGGTTCCAAGAGGAAATAGTCCACAAGAAGGAAAAAAGGCAGAAAATCACAAAAAATTTGGAAGAAGGTCATCATCTCAACTACTTCAGCCACGTGAAGCTCAGGAAGCCGGCATTGAACCGTACAACCACCAACAAGGTCAACCAAGTGCTGCAGCTTCAAATGAGAATTTGATTGGATTACATCATCTGATTAGAAGGTCACTAAATACACCTGTGAAAAATACAGCCATTTCTTCTAAATTTGACAAAACATCTGGCAATTCTTCGGACGATCAAAATATACGTAATAATCACGTCTACAACTCACCATTCAAACTACCACCAGCACGAGCCCCACCATCGACATCAAAGGCATTGCAATCATACAGTGTTATCCAAGTTGTGGGTAAGCCTTTCGACCTTCCGGAACTAGGTGTGTCGTCCATAGTTGGAGGCACTCAAGTGATTGACTTATCGACACTGCAAACTCCCATGAAAAAGAAAATATTTGAAAAGGTGGCTGAACAAGAATTGAGTGGTAATGTACAGAAAGAGGAACCTGCAAGCGGAGAAAAAGCCAAAGTTGAAGATGATGTAGATTCTGTGCCTGATAGTCCCAATGTAATTATGGAAGGCACTGAGGTGGAACTAACCTCAGACGAAGAAGTGATTGACGTATTGTATTGTCATGAAACGTCTGAAATGATTACGTTGAGTAGTGATGAGGATGTGGATAGGAAGCCTGTTCCAGTTCCAAAAGATGGTGGTGGTGGAAGTAACAATGATGGGAAAACTACTAGTAGTTCACCTCCAAAGAAAGCAGAAAGTGGTGAAAGTAAACCAGTTCCTTCCACAAGTTCTCAGAGTACTGTGATAAATAGCACGTCATCCCGAAAGGGCCCTGCACGTACAATGGGAAAAGATGACAGCGACGAAGACGGTGACAAGAGACCGAGCAGTAATAGTCGAAAACGTAATTTACCCAAAGATTATAATGGTGATGATGACAATACTGGAAATGTTGCGGAGAAAGAGAAGCATAGCGGTAGTCAAATGACTAAAAAACAGACAGCCAATTTGTCGACTACTACTCCAAGTGTGAGCCCACAAATTATGCAGGCTCCACCAGCACCTGGTACTTCATCTCAATCTCAACACCACCAACAGCAGAGCCAAGTTCCTTCATCATCAACATCATCGTCATCTAGTAGCAAGCAGCAGCAAAAGAAGGCAAGGAGAAGTCCAGGAAATCAAGGAAGTAAGAGCCGAGTTTCCAAATACAATGTAACTCCACCTGAGAATATGCTTCAAGAGGATTCCAATGAATTTGAGGATGTGGCTGATGCGTACATGGAGTCATACTTGGCCCGGGTACAATCCACCACGGAAGCTAGTCATCCTGGAATTTATGCATCTTTTGTACAAATATTAATGGAAGCTGGAGAAACTGCAGTGAACCAACGTGAACTACATGGGAAAGTTAAAGTGCTACTCAAGGAATATCCTGAGCTACTCAAAGAGTTTGAATCATTTTTGGATCCAACATCGGAAACCTCAAATGAAGCAGCGTCAAGTTTAGCGGGATCATCCAGCCATAATCAAACTATGGCTGAAATTAACTTTATTCAGATGGTGGAGGTATTACGGATAGTTGATACATTATATAAATGGTAATCAATATGAAATAGGATACTTTAAATTCAAATTTTGTTATTTTTTTTGTTTTCAATTTAGAAGTACACCGTAAACTGTCCGGCTCTTAAGGCAAAAATTATGAGCAAATTGAAGTCCTTGAAGGAAAATCCAAACTTTAGCGAAAAAGAATTGGCCACTGCAATGGAACCATTCTTTACAGGGAACCCAGTAATGATGGAAGCATTTAAAGCCATTCTTCCCTCCGTGTATCGCCCTCAGTCATTGTATGTTGATTCCTGCAACTATGCCATATTTTTGTCATATTTTACTCAAAGTCTAAATTACTTTATGTAACATGTATATGCGATTGAATTGTTTGCAGATCATCAGGTATGGATTTTGAAGAGATAGAGTTGGATTTGGAGGATCCACCTCGGGATAGTAATGAAGATTTACATTATGAAGTTGTAAAACTGCCAGATGAAACTCAAGTTCCGGCAACAAACTCGTGTCCTTGTGTTTGTCACACCAAGACAAGTGATCCAGCCTTTGCTAGTCGTTCCAAGCACTGTCGAAAGTGCTCGTTAAAAGTATATATAGCTCCAACAACTTTAATCAGTAATATTTTAAATGACGTTTGCGTGTGTAGTATATTAATTTTATTTTACATGTTTTATAGTTTCAGGATGGAAAAATTTATATACATAATGGAAGAGTGATGAGACCTGTAAGCGTGGAGTTAACACCAGCCCCTACAATAAATAAATAGATTAATCGATATACTCTGTAGTTCTAGATATTAGTAAATAGTAAATGAGTTAAGAAATTCTTTTATGCATCTCTTAACAATATTCGTAATAAATTGAATTATCTTTTTGTATTTAATGTCATTTTTACTAGATTGCATTCTTGTGTAACCTCTCCTAAAAATTTGTCATTTTATTACAACATTACATAATATATGTAATATGTAGATATTAGGCAGACACTTTAAAATTAGCCTTTTTATCCCATTTACAAGAATTGTTAAAATTTTTATATCACAGTTTAGCTGAGCACCTATTGTTTGATCCTCGGTTCCAAAAGAAAAAAAAACCTACTCAACATTAGTCTTACTTGGTACACATTATACATTATATTTTCATGGCCTGATTAGATTAGCGCATATAATTTTTTTATGGCATATGACGTGCATAATAGTTACAATTTTTTGATACAGGTATAAGTGTAGAATAACATAGGTAATTTGGAATGTTTCTTCCCTTCGATTGCATTTCTTACAACGCAACAAAATAAACGATGATACATAATTTCATATTCGTTGTAAAATATTTGTTGTACAACGTAAGAACTAAATTATAAATGCACAAAGCAAAAAACAAGATAATATGTTTGTTTGAAAAAAAATATAGTAAATATCTAGACAAAAATAATGCTTTTGGTAACAGTTTTCATATTCAACAATCAAAATGAACAACATAAATGAAGTAAAAATATCTCAAAATATAATATAATTTCAAATTTAAACCATGCTTCTTGAGGTATGAACAAATTTTCTGCAAATAGCAAAAGGGTCCAGTCTTCGTCTCGATCCCAGTTTAAAATGATAGTAGCCAAAAATCAAAAGTGCAGCCACACTCAAATAAACTATACAGAATATCCAGTAATCAGTGCCACTGAAAAATCGGGGTGACTCCTGTTGTCTCTGTTCATGTTGAGATGAATGTTTGGCACCTCCGGAGGAATCCCTCTTCTCTGCCTCGCGTTTTTGAAACGATTGAATTGTTCTGCTAGGATGAGTATAAATATTCACTAGATATTCAAACACCTTTTCCTCGTCAAACGAGCCATCTGCGCAATAACAAGATGAACACTGGGTTTCACTTGGGTAAAGACCCTTTGGAAATCCTGGATCCTCACTGGTGGCACCTTTCAGTCTAAAAACCAAAGTTATTGGTAGTTTTTTGTTTTTTAAAATCACATAAGTATTTACGAATTATTTTAAAGCAAATGCTACTACCTTAGATTGACTTTATTGTGAGCCCTCCATAACCACAAAGCTTGAGGACGTGCAGCAGTGATCATAAGGGCACCTTCATCTGATATCATTTTAGTAAAATGTCCGACACATTCCGTGCACCCAAAAAATTCTTTGACGTAACCATGAATTATAGGTAGGGCTAAAATTTCCGGTGACTTTTGGGTAGCTAAAATAGTTAGCGTATGAAACAGTCTCCACAATCCACAAGTATAACCCCTTCGCCCAGGAACTGTACCCCTACAAGAGCCCCAATTGTTGACATCAATATCCCAAGGATGCAATTCTAGCTCAAGCTCAGTCAACTTATCCATATATTCATGTATATTTAGTTCCTCCTCCTGAGTCTCTAAATATTTGTCTAGCTTCATCAGAAAAACAACCATTTCTCTTCGGTCGGCTGGAAATAGCTTTCCCAACACGTGTACATACTCCTTGAGCACTTTTAGCTTTGAACCGGAGACGGATTTTAAGATTCCTACCTCATTGCGGAGTGAGTTTCTCACGGCGTGTATAAGGTCTTCCAGACTAACAGTGTCTTCATTATTGTTGTTTCCAACCATGGGTTCTTCCAAGTTATTTTCTTGTTTCACCTCCTCTCCTTCCCGTTCCTTTTCGCCACCTTCTGCCAAAGCTAACGCAATTTGCGCGGCAGGAGCACCTCCTTCCCCATGTTTTAATGAGGGAGGGGGATTCACCCCATTTCCATCCATATTTATCATCTTCAGCGCCGCTGACTGGAGAGATTTTACAATATCTTTGTTCTTTGGTATGGAAAATTTTCCACTGTGAAGATCCCTTGTTACGTAACCCGCCGCAGGCCATTCGTTTTTGAATTCCAGGCGTTCATACAACTTGTTCCGTTTAATAAATCTAAATACACGAATTTGGGGAAAACTACTCAAAAGTAATGCGAGCTCTTTGCCCATTGAGGATTTGTCTTTCTCGAATAATAGCACCAATAGTGTTGGAGAAGAAGGATTGGCAGAATTTTCCCCATCAGGCACTGCACCCTTTATATACTTCCACGCTCCTATAAAACTAGTTATCGATGTGGGTGGTTCTCCAAGAATGTTTGGAAATTGGGGAGTTAATAGATCCACAAGTTCGGCTTTTAGCTGGGAAACTTTCTCCGATCTTTGAAATGCCTCCCCTCTGTATAAATCTTCTTTGTTTTCTTCAGTTTCAGTCTTAGTCTTCTGCAATGATAAAGTCAACCTCAATATTAGCTTATTTTTACCTGTACAGCTTTCTTTCATATAATACTTTGAAGCCAATTATATTATTACACTTGCCTTCGTAGCAGCTGAATTTGGGGGAAAGAACAATAAGGTGGGATAACCCATGATCTCATAGTCCCGACAGATAGCAATATTATTTTCATCGGCACAATCGATCCCTCCTACTTTTACAACACTCTGCCAGCCTGAAACCCAATAAATTTTCTAATATCATTTACCGTCAACTTTCTACTAAACGAGTGTTTATTTAAAGTTTTGCACACTTTTATACCTTCCACTTCCGCTGCAAATTGTTTATACACCGGAGCAAAATGTATACAATGACCGCACCAACTACTGAAAAATTCCACCACCCACGCATTCTTTGTCCCGTAAATCGTGTTCTTAATATTGGTTGCATTTAAAACAACCACATGGTCATCCCCTCCGTATAGAGCTTCAGGTGTTCCAAATATTCCACCTTCCACAGTTTTTTGAAAGTAAAGGCAGAATAGGAGAGATCCAAAGAGGAAACTCTCACTAGCTTTTCTTTGTCTCACAATCATCTTGATCCAAGTCGCGTTATACGAAAAAATTTCTCCAACTAAATTCCTTTTTACTCCTTATTTCCTACACAGATTTTTCACCACCTCTCCTCCAATCTATACACAGTCCTGACTTGGTTCACGAAAATCCTCGTTCTATTATCATGATTTTTCTTGAGGGAAAAGGGTGTTGTCGACTTCCACACTGCTTCATCCAAAAATGATGGACCTCCAAAGGACTAAACTACTATCACATCAAGAATATGATAATTGATGATAGTTCCCCCAGAGCATCTAGGTATTTTTTGTATTTTTATCTTATCTCCTGAGACTTGTTTGTGGGCTGAATAATGTAAACACTAAAAACCAATCTATTTTGCAACAATAATTGTAATAATATATAACCTTTGAGTAATATTATTCCACCAAATATATAGCAGCATGTAATGTATGAAGAAAAAAATATGGACGTTTGTTTACATTATGTACACACTCACAACGTCACAACATTAAAATTACACAGGTAGATAATAGTAATACCACAGAATAAAAAGGTTTACTCATTATAAACATGTATTGTAGACATCTTTATGATAGGCAATTTACAGCAATAAAATGCAGCTCACTTTATACTTGACTGCTGACATCTATTTAACTTGTGAAGTGAATATTTATAATGCTAACTGATTTCATTGATTCGCTTCTTCTTACTTTATTCAGTCACGTAACACATTTTTACTTTATATAATCCTTTGAAAGATAAATACAATAATACACGTCATAATAAGAACACCTGAATAGAATTATGTAGGTAGACGGTCATATGAAATGAATGGTAGATGGTAGACAGACAGCCGTGTGTAGGTAGAGCCTTTGTGTGCATGTGCATGACACAATATTACATTTGGTATATTTTATTTAACAACTCATTTTTTACTACTTGTGTCGGTAGTTAATTGCTCGTAATATTTACAAATAAAAAAACAAAAGAATGTATTAAATATTTGGATTGTGTTTGCAGAAAAAGCAATGTTTCTTGTAACAAATTTTTAGAGGCAAGTTGTGTGACTCCAGTCCAGCAGATGCGGGAATTGAAAGGAGAAAAATTCCATATTTCACAAAATTATGTGAACACATCACTCTATGCCAATAATGTTGTAGTTTTCTTTAGTCCACGTGAGCTGGAAATGAAAGAAAAAAACTGGCTTTGTTTGTCTACCGACGAAGCGTACGTACGGTGGAAGCGGAACGTGGAGCACCTATTATGATTCGGATTTATCCGTCAAGCTACATCATTCGATTCCACATGTCAATCCAGTGTTATTTCTCATATAACATGAATCATGAATGCATTATGATGGATTATATTGGACAATTTTGATCATAGAATTAATGAATTATCGGTACCAGTTTCTGCCTGTCTTCATAAAAATTAAAATAGAAATGTCTATATAGTCATAAATATTCTCTAGAATAAAGACTAATAAACCCAAGTTAAATAGTAGTTATAAGTATGCGTTGTTTAAATAAATGAAAAACGAATAAAAACATTGGTAATTTCTTGGTAAAAGTAAATTTATAAATCTGAATATTTAATCTGAAGTTTGAAAATTTCATACATTATTTATCAATCTACCTGTGAATGGGTCAATAACTATCCACTCATTTGGATGGAATAATCTTCCATGCAATTCTTTATCAAAGTTACTGAAATAGCCAGAAAATGCAGAGGCAATCACAATTTTGTCTTTATTTTTTATCAAGTAAGTTGCCCACCAAGAGTAAGTACTGCTGGGGGTAATAATATGATCGCATATTGTCATCAAATAAAATTCTTCGATGCTAGTGAGGTTGGCAACTTCCTGAGCCACATACACCATTTCGTACTTTTCATCAAAATCCTTCAACTTTCCCTTGACATACGTAATGTGATCCGAAAATACAAAGAAGACTGGCCTTTTCTTCCCACGTTTACTTAAAATGTTAATAATTCTTAGTATTGCACCACGTTGAAAAGACAAGGGAACGTATAACCGGGAGGGATGTGACATAATATCACCCCTTCTCACGTGAACCACAACACTTTCTGCACTCCTTTCAATTTTATTTATAATTTTTTGAATCTTTGGAAAATCGATCGCCGATTTTTTTAGTTCAAACATGGCTTTGATATCATCCTGATAGTTTCTCCAGTATTCAATAGATTGACAGTATCCGGTTTGCTGAAAAAACTGTATATCTGCGTTTTTCTTGAGATAAACTTCCAAAAGTTCTTGATCTTTCAGATAGGTCACGTTTTTCGAAAGTCTGCTGATACTATCTATTACATTATCAAACCTTACGTGGAACTTGTCCAAAGCGAAATCCCGTCGACCAGATCCAAAATCTCTGGACTTTAATACTAATTCAGGAGGAATGTACAAATACAGAGGCCATCCCAATTGTCTTGCAAGGGCGTAGGAACAGGCATACTCAAAAAGCTGATTTCCAAGACCATATTTTGTAGCCAAGATGACCCCCGGTGGATTAAATGTTGCGTTAACATTAACACACGTTTTGGGGAATGTTATATTTTGAATGTCTGTGAGGATGCGGCCGGTTAATGTTGAGTTATTAGATGGTGGTAATAATGTCCAGTTCCAGTCGTTTGTCTGATTACTGTACGTAAGGAGCCCAAGTACAAGGATGCTTGCTACCGTCATCAGTAGTGCCACCACCCTACGAAGGGAACATTTCCGACCACTAATGTTGCCCAGATACATGGTTGTTAGGATTTTTCTAGCGTGACCATGGAGCAGCTTAAAATAAACGCCAAATGTGATGGATGTCACTCGTGCACAGGTATTGCCAATGTTCTTATGGCGCCTACAAACTCCTCCGTACAAGCCTGTGTAGATAGCGAACTATGAGCGGTCAGCGATTATATTAGCCCGTTTACCTAATAAAACTGCCGTATTTTAGAAATTACAATACTATTACAGCTCTATAGTAAATATACCTATAGTTAACTTACCTCAGAGTTAAAGTTAATTTTATGTAAGAATCTCAATCAATAGCTTGATAACTGCCACAAAACTCTGATATTCATGTCATTCAGCAATCGTGTCAACATATGGCACGAATTGTTTCCCTCCTATAGTTAACTTACCTCAGAATAAAAGTTAATTTTATGTAAGAATCTCAATCAATAGCTTGATAACTGCCACAAAACTCTGATATTCATGTCATTCAGCAATCGTGTCAACATATGGCACGAATTGCTTCCCCCAATTTAAAACTTACGGCCACTTTTCATTGTTGGGGCAATGTGATTTTACGTACAAACGTATTTACATACCCACAACTTAGATATAGGATATAGGTGGTTTTTTCAGCAAAATATTTAAATACATAATAATAGATAATAATTAAAAGGAATAACGAAAATTTATTTGAAAATGTAAGAAAACAAAGGTGGAGACACAGAGTTTAAATGAGTGAATGATAACAATAAATGTTATTGTAACTATAGAGTAAGTAGAATTAAATAAGGTAGTAAAGTTACGCCAGAGGGGTGGACGAAGGGATAGTTCCAAGTATACAAGCGGTGTTGCCTCTTTGGATGGCAAGACTGATTCGTTGACGGAAGTAGGAGCTTGATCTGGGTTCACCTGTGGTTTTGTTAAGACGATGTCCTAACTGAATTCCAAAGTTCTTAGCTTCAGTGGACCAGGCTTTCGATGGCAAAAGCAATGAAGTTGTGGGATTCTTTGATCTTCTTATACTTGCTGTGTTTTAAATGTACTTTATTAATTGTACTGATTTATTTCCCTGTGGGTTGTTTTCATGCAAATGGAATGCTAATCTTTTACCGCTGCGCTCCGTTGTATATTGTATTCATGTTATTTCTGGTTTGGTTTGGCTGGTCTGACGGCCATTTCCAACAGATTTGCCTTATTTGGAAATCTACACAAATACAGATCATCTTCGCTAGCAACAGTAACTCAGCATTTATTTGAAGCAATAAAATCTCAATTTAAAAAAACCCGAAGCTTATTATTCCAACGGATGCATGTGAACTTGGGGTTCATAAGGTACCTACATATATACCACGTGTATCAATTAAAGTGTCAATAATAGTATCAATCAACCAAAATCGTTTTGATGAAGATTGTAATGTATGAGTTAACACTTAAATGGTATAAACTTTTTTTATTAACATTCCACGAAAAGGTTCAGCCACAATTTAAAGTAACGTAAAAATTATAATAAATAAAAAATCTCCTCCATTGAACGTGTTGGTGGAAGAGTTCCCATAAC
>JAHZNC010004686.1:0-35084 GCA_027744095.1 Zhuqinia jingwanae | reverse complement strand
CCTCCAACTACATGGGCTTGATTGAATCGGTTAGTTGATTTTCTTTCAAGATTGATGACACATAATAATAGTCATTGTTCTAACATAAATTATAGTAATGGTATTTTTTAAAACATAGTATGCCGTTGATTTGTGGTGGAACATTTACCACAGCCAAGTGCACTCCAAGAAGTCGTCATTCCCAACAGTAAGCAACGAAAATAACTTTGTTGTAACAGTTTTAATACTAAATCGGATACCATTTGTACGCAAATTAAAATCTTGTGGTAGAATTAAATAGAGTTGTTTTTGTAAATAGCAGAACTTGGAAGTTCCAACTGATAAGGGAAAAGATTATGATAGCGACCCTATAGCTATTATTGGAATAAGTTGTCGCTTGCCTGGTGCAAACAACTTGGACGAATTTTGGCAACTGCTGATAGATGGCCGGGAAGGAATCCGACAACTTCCTTCTCATCGCTGGAAAAAAGGTCACACGATCACTACAGCTCATCCAAAGTGTAGAAAAACCATTGGAGGATTTTTGGACTCTGTCGAGGATTTTGACGCTAAATTTTTCAATATTTCTCCGAAAGAGGCAGAATTTCTTGACCCTCAACAACGACTTCTTCATGAAATAACATGGCAAGCGATAGAACATGCGGCCATTGACCCTTTTAGTATTCGAGGGGATGACCATGCGGGAGTATTTGTAGGATCATGGATTCATGATTACAAGGTATTGTAAATTAATAAACCCTATTAAGCTTAAGAAAAGGACGATTGAAGTAACTTTTATTATTTTATTTGTGCGGTGAAATTTGGTTGAAGTTTTTGCTTTTAACTCCATATACATAGGGTAAATGAATGAAAATAGTATGGAGCTGAAGAACGTACGCTATAATAAAGTTTGGTGCAAATCAGTGAACGTATATGTATATGGTATTTTATTGATTTTTTAACCCCCTACGTCCAAAGGGTTGAAAATAATATCGCTTTGAGCTCTTTCCCAAAGATATTTGTGTACCAATAAGTTTGGGTAAACTGGGTTAAAGGGCATGTTCAACCAACGACAAATTTGAATAGTGATAAATGCCCTATCTTGATCGGCCGTTTTCTTTAAAAAAAATAATTAAGTTTAAATTTAACCAAGATATTTTGCATTCACTTTCATGCACAATTTACCGTAGGATATTGCGGTGAAAACGGCGGATATGGATTTTTTTCGAATTTACATGGGTAATTCGATCGCTGCTACAGCAGCGAGATTGAGTTTCTTGTTAGGGATCACGGGACCTAGTATTGGCCTTGAATCCGGATGCTCTTCATCTATTTGTGCTGTGGATATGGCTTGTAAGAGTTTACGAAGTGGGGAGACAAACTTGGCTTTTGCTGCTGGGGTCAATCTTTTCCTGCATCCTTTTGAGCAAAAAACAATGAGCTTTGTTTTGGCAGAAAACGGTCGTTGCAAAACTTTCGATGAAAACGCTGATGGTAATGTAAGCATTTATTAGACGAGATGCCATTTAAGCATCTAAAATTTAATAACAATTATTGTTATTCACAAAAATGAAACTTTATATGCAAAATAGGGTTCGGGCGTGCGGAAGCGGTTGGCTGTTTAATCTTAAAACGGATGTCTGACGCTATCGCTGACGGGGATAATATATGGGCATTAATTCGTGGCTCTGCAATTTCACAGGAAGGAAAGAGCAAAAGTCTGGGTACTCCAACTGTTTACTGTGAATCGTTAGCCATGGAGTTGGCATTAAAAGATGCAAACGTAGAGGCTAATGAAATAAGCTTTATCGAAACTCACGGTTAGCACACGTGTCGATGACCCATTTTACAATTCTTTATTTTTATATTCTGATTCTGAAATTAAATATTATGAACACTAATATTTAATTTCTGCTTTCTGTCGCTTATAATAGGAACGGGAACGCAAGTCGGTGATCCGATGGAAATAGCTGCCATTACCAAAGTATATTCCAAAGACAGAACGAATCCTCTTATCATTGGTTCCGTCAAGACCAATCTAGGTCACACAGAAGCCGCTTCTGGAATAACGGGCATTATCAAAGTCATTCTTCAAATGCAAAATGACATGATACCTTCTCACTTGAACTTTACCAAACTCAACCCAGAAATCAACTTGGATGCAATTCCAGCACAAATACCACTTCAGCCTCTAGAATGGAAGAGAAGCTCTCATGGACCGAGAAGAATAGCTGGTGTATCGTCATTTGGCATTTCCGGAACTGATGGCCATGTAATTATTGAGGAGGCTCCTGACATCATTAACGTTGGAGTTACGGGGATCGATCTAAAGTTACGCAGACCTTACCACGTTATGAAAGTTAGTGCCAAGACAAGTGAAGCGCTGGATCAATTGCTGACTTCATATGAAACACTATTAGAAAAACAAATAGTAGATGGAAATGTGGAAGGTAAAATATTTTCTGACATTGCATACACATCAAATTTCGGACGAGCCACCTTTAACCACAGAGCTGTAATTGTGGCAAAGGATTGTGTGGAAGCAGTAAAAATATTGAAGAGTTGTTCTTACAAACGGAAAGAAATTCAGGGAGGAATGGAAGCCAAAATTTGTTTTCTATTCACCGGACAAGGTTCACAATATCGGAACATGGCTCGGGAACTTTACCACA
The DNA here is from genome assembly GCA_027744095.1 of Zhuqinia jingwanae. Classification (NCBI taxonomy): domain Eukaryota; kingdom Metazoa; phylum Arthropoda; class Collembola; order Entomobryomorpha; family Paronellidae; genus Zhuqinia; species Zhuqinia jingwanae. The sequence continues at coordinate 32,433 of JAHZNC010004686.1, read as the reverse complement.
CAAATCCTATATTTCGCATGGCGTTTGATAGGTGTGAACGCCTTTTGGAAACCAGGCATAATATGAAAATTAGTGACGTGATGTGGGATACCAATAATGTAAACAACAATAGTACCCCATCATCAATAGATGGGATAATTGAAGGGCCTCCACTACTAGATCGAACCTTATACAGTCAAGTTGCGATTTTTGTGGTGGAGTATTGCCTCCTCCACATGTGGATCTCTTGGGGTATCACACCAAACTATGCGCTGGGCCATAGTTTGGGTGAGTTCACTTCAGCTGTTTGCTGTAATATTTTATCCTTGGAGTCAGCATTGGAACTGGTTGTACAACGAAGCAAATTAATAGATTCCCTATCACAAGGGAAAATGGTGGTTATTAAAGCAGATAAAAATGAAGTGGATAGTCTTTTATCATCTTTTGAGCAAACATGCTTCATTGGCTCTCAGTTGGACTTTGCAGCCATTAATTCTCCGGAACAAACTGTACTTTCAGGCGATTCCCACCTTGTTGACAGATTTGCAGAATATTGTACTGCAAAACAAGTAAAATGTATCTTTCTTGCTGCCACACATGCTTTCCATTCGCGTCATATGGATCCCATTCTGGAAGGATATCGAGAAATATTGGTGAAAGTTGTTGAGCATGAAAAAATGAGGCAACGACGAAACCATGATGTCGGCTGCCAATTTATTTCCGCAATGGAGGCAAAACTGGTGACGACTGAGGACATTTTAAAAGAAGATTACTGGGTGAGTCACACTAGAGAAAAGGTAAATTTCTTGGATGCAAGTAAAATTGCATTTGAAGAAGAATGCAACATCTTCGTGGAAGTTGGCCCTAGTCCCGTGCTCTCAGCCTTTATTGTAAGAAACAATGCGGCAAACGGGAATGATAATATTACTTGTTTGCCTTCCTTGAGAAAAAATCAGAATGCATGGGTGACAATGCTGGACAGCTTGAGCAAACTTTTTCTTTCTAACTTCAATAATGTCAGTATTGACTGGAAAGGGTTTGATCAATTTTACAAAAGAAGTAAGGTTGCATTGCCATTTTACCCATTTCAGCGCAAAAAGATTTGGGTTGACTTTCGTAGCACACCAGCTAATATCCATCCGCTGGTGGGTGTACGCATTCAAAATGCGTCAAAATCAACAATTTTTGAAAGTGAAATTACTCTAAAGCAGCTGAGTTATTTGAATGATCATGCCATAGGCAATACAGTAATTTTTCCTGGTGCTGCTCTACTCGAAATGTGTGTAGTAGCTGGTCACTGCACTGTACAAGGTTTAGTTGAAGAGTTTAGTAAACCCAGGCGCCCAATCACCTTTAAAGGATTACGAATTGAAGCTCCTCTTGCTTTTCAAGAGGGAAAGTCTTGTAGATTACAAACAGTAATTGATTTAAGTGAAAACGACAATGAAGGGGCTGAGGGAATAGGATATTCTGTAAAAATTTACAACTGGTTTCAAGATAACTGTAACACTAATGCTGATGAAAGTAGTGGTGGATCATCATCGGTAGATGGGCAGTGGAAAGCTCATGCTTCCGGTTGCTTTCTTCCTTTGGCAAGAGAAGAAGACAAGCCAAATTCATTGCATATAAACATTGGTGAAATAAAAGAGAAATGGGAAAAGTTGTCTGCATCAAAGGAGTTGTACGAAAGATTGCCAGAAGTTGGCCTTCGTTTCGGACCCACTTTCCAAAGTTTGGTATCTGGATGGAAGCACGAGAATGGGGAGGAGGAAAACAGCAAAGACGGGAAACCAGAAAACCAGGGAATACTCTTTGAAGTGAAAGTACTCACTGATGATCACGAGGCTTATTTGATCCATCCAGTTATTCTTGATGCCATGTTGCAAGCATCAATGCTTTGGACAAATAAGGACATGATTCACAAGAAACTTCATGTTCCGGTACAAATAAGAGAGTTTACTTGGCTCTCTGATGGGGAAGGTTCTGTGCGTTATGTTTATTGCACAAACATACAAGATGAAAAGGGGTCTATTCATAAAATACGTACTTTGCTGCTGGACGGCTCTGGTTCAGTTTTAGCCTCCATGAATGGTATCGAATTCATCGAAACAACTGTAAAACTGGTGGAATCAGTAATACAACAGCAATCATTTGCAATGCCCCAATTGTGGGAGGAGATTTGGAAGGAAACCAAAGGACCTCGTTACGGAAGAGCAAAGCCAACTCCAATAAATCAAACGGAAACGTCCTCCCTAAGCGCTGACATAGTGCATACTTGTTTGAAATTAAATGAACTGGATCAAAATGAACTGAAGGTGTACCGTCATTTGGATGATTTGACGGTTTGGTACTTTCTCAATGCATTGTGCCAGCTTGGATGGGAGCCTAAGTTGGGAGAAAGCGTAATTTTACGAGATTTTATGGAAAAGTATAAGGTCGTTGATGTTGCATGGAACTTTTTGAGATATTTTTTCAATGAAATGGTCACAGATGGGATGGCAAAGGTGCTTATCAATGAGAAGGATCACTACGTCTTTCAAATCACAACAATTCCTCCCTCAAAAGATGTGATTGAAGAACTCTGCTTGCAAACTGTTATCGAAGGGGAGGCTTCTCGTGGGGACTATCGTATCGTCGCTAAAATGGGCAAAGATCTCACAGATTTTTTACTCGGAAAATCAAGTCCATTGAACACTTTGTTTTCCGAAGATTCTTCGAAACCTAATCTAGGATGCTTTTACAATGAAATTCGACCTTGGGTTTCAAAAACAGGGGAAATTTTAAATAATGCATTGGCTAGCCACAATCACTTATTTTACTCGAAAGGGACAAAAGACTCTGTGATATTCCGCGTTTTGGAGGTTGGCAGTGGAACAGGAAGTGGTACAAAGGATTACCTGGAATTTCTTGAGTCAAAGGATGTAAATTTTGAATACACTTTCACCGACATTTCTGCGGCATTCTTTATCAATGCTGAAGTAAAGTTTGAAAAGTACAAAAAACAAATGACATTTAAAAAGTTTAACATTGAAGAGGATCCATTAGCTCAAGGCTTTACTCCAGAATATTATGATTCGATCATTGCTTGTGAAGTAATTCACGCAACGAAGGACATCAGAGAAACATTGACGAATTTACGGATACTACTGAAAACAAATGGACATATTCAGATAACGGAGACAACCAAGCCAGACAGAAGAATTACCCTTTTGGTTGGTCTCTTGGAGGGATACTGGCGCTTCACCGATTGGGAGTTGAGACCATCTCACGCCACGTTGTCTAGTAAGAAATGGATGGAAGTTCTGACCTCAACTGGATACAGTTTAGCTTCCAGTATTGGATGCTACAACGATGTACACAGCTACATATTTGCGTTTGCTGCAGAAGAGTATTCCCTTGAAACAGGAAAGAAATGCCTTTTTAACCAAGTGAAGTCAATTGCCCGAGCAAATTGCGATCGGAAGCAAGAAAAATTTATATGGCTAATATTTTGTGATAATTCTGATTTTTCAAAAGAGATCCAAAAGAGATTCGAGTGTTTAAACAGAAGCGTTGTTGTGATTGAGTTTCAATCTTATTATCGTAAAAATTGCTTTGAGCCGAAAGCGGGGATGGAGAAAACTTTTGAGTTACTTAAAAAGCTACAAGGTGACACCTTTGAAGGAATACTTTATCTTTGGGCGCTATCACCACACCAAGATGATGACGGACAGGAACAGTTATCACTACCGTTTTTACACTTGTGTCAGGGCATTTTAGAACTTGACAAAGTTACGACCCGTATTTATGTAATTACACGAGGGGCCTTCATTGGCCAAGAAGACTCAGAATGCCCCAATCCAGGATCTGCTACAATATGGGGGCTTGCAAAAACATTTCGCAATGAGCAACCAGACATAAGCATGCACTGTATTGATTTGTCACCTCAACAGCTGGTTGATGACCAAATAAATGATGTATTTTACGAACTTTTCTGGACATATGATGGAGAAGAACTGATTGCGTTACGAGATGGCAAACGACTTGTCCCTAGATTGGCATCAATGAAGATAACAGACAATTCTTTGCGCATTCCAAGTTTTTGTGACCGGTTCCAGTTAATGCTCCCATCTACCAAAGCAATTGCAGATCTTGAGTTTGGGTTTTTGAATAATTACGTTTTGAAAAGAGACGAGATTGAGGTTCAGGTGAAAGCTGCAGCTCTGAACTTTCGAGATATTTTAGCTGTGCTCAAACCAACTTCCCAATTTGACAATGTCAACTCAATTGGATCTGATTTTGCTGGAGTGGTGACTAAAGTGGGACCTGAAGTTACCAAATGGAGAGTAGGCGATCCAGTATTTGGAATGAATACAGAGCAACAAGCTCTTCCAAGTCATATAAAGACAAAAGAAAGCATGGTTATTGGCATGCCTGCTGAGTTTACGTTTGCGGAGGCAGCCACTTTGCCAGCAGTTTTTGCTACTGCTTTGTACTGTTTAGTCCGTGTAGCGAAAATCAAGGAAGGAGACACTGTTCTCATTCACACTGGATCTGGAGGTGTTGGTCTGGCTGCCATTCAGATTGCAAAACATTTTGGAGCCACAATCATCGCCACAGCTGGTTCAAGACGCAAGCGTGCTTATCTGCGTAGTCTGGGAATTCATCATGTATTTCATTCCCGAAATATAGAATATGGGGATGAAATTCTCAAGGTCACTGAAAAACGTGGGGTCGACATTGTACTCAATTCATTGACTGGTCCTGGATTCATTGAAGCTTCCATGAAGGCTTGTGCTAAAGGTGCCCGATTTGTGGAAATGAGCAAGTTGAACATTTGGTCTGATGAGCAAGTTCACGAGCTGCGCAAGGATATCCTGTACACCGTAGCTGATTTAACCGCTCTTGAAGAAGACGAGTTGAAGGATTTAATGGAGGAAATGATTAGAGGCATGAAGAAACATTTTGTAAGACCTATCATTTACACTAGGTTTGACGCCTTAAATATTCGCCAAGCTCTGGGGTACCTTAAGACAGCTAAGAATGTAGGAAAGGTGGTTTGCATAATGCCGAACACAAAAGATGGAATCAAAAACATTGGACACTCAAATTCCCGGAAAACGAATCTATTTAACGATAGAAGTACATATGTGATAACAGGTGGTTTAGGAGGTATTGGGTTAGAAGTTGCTAAATTTATGTTAAACTCTGGCGCAAAATTTTTGATTCTTGCTAGCCGTAGTCACCCAAAGCCGGAAATTGAAAATCTGATTAAAACTTGGAATGAAACGGGAAAGCGTGTGGAAGCATGGCAAGTGGATTTTGGAGTACATGAGCAAGTGCATCAAATGCTGGAAAAATTAAAAGGAACCACGGCTGATTTGTCGTGTGGGTGGCCTCCGCTTAGGGGAATCATGCATGCCGCTGGTGTTTTAAGCGACGGTACTTTGCCAAATCAAAACTGGGAAAAGTTTGAAATTACTTACAACGCAAAGGTGAATGGTACTATAAATCTTCATAATCTTACTCAAGGCTACCAGTTGGAACATTTTGTTCTATTTTCTTCTGTAACAAGCTTATTTGGCAGCCCTGGTCAAGCCAACCATTCAAGTGCAAATCAGTTTGAGGATGCGTTCGCGCAATACAGACATTCAATTGGACTGCCTGCAACCACCATTAATTTTGCTAACTGGGGTGAAGTGGGTGTTGCACAAGAAATTGATTTTCCTGGAATCCGTCCCATTGCAACCAACCAAGGATTGCGAACTATCGAAGCTGTTTTAAAATCAAACCGACTTCAAATTTGTGCTATGAATGTGGACTCTTTTGGAATGGTGGTAAAGTTGTTTCCAAAAGTAAAGGGTTATTTGGATGATAAGAGATTACTTGGTGATGTTAAAGCAGTCAACATTATCATCAACACAGACCAGTTTTGGGGCGAAGTGGACGGCTGCGAAGGAAGGGAAAGTAAAATTGATATTTTCAAACGATATATCAAAAACATGCTACGGAGCACGCTGAAAATGGATCCGGATGAAACTATTGATGATCATGCAGAGTTTCAAGGGTTGGGGGTCGACAGCTTGATGCTTCTGGAAATGAAAAACTACTTGCAGAATTTATTTGGCAGCCGATTAATGTTGACAGCAGCGCATTTGAAGGATTGCAATAGTACATCAACGTTAGCCATAAGGTTAGTTGACTTTTTAGAACGGAGCAATAGACAGGATGATGATGATGATGATGATGAAATAGAAGTAGATACTAGTGGTGCTGAGGAGAAGAACGAGTCTGACGATGAACCCACAAACGTTCACTCAATTCAAGTACCGGTTTAGAAGCTGCCTACTTTTGGTGGCTTGTAAAAACTTTTATGCGCTAAAAAGTAATTGATAATTTCTTTCTCTTTTTAAATCAAAATATTTTCTACTGTTTTCCACTATATATTTTATTTTCAATAGTTTTAAAATTGATCACAACATTTTTCATGTTAACAAGAACGGTAAAATATTACATAATAAAAAATAATTTTAAAATATAATAAGATCCCATTGTTTACCGTTGTTCGGACAAGTAAAATCTCTATCTTTCAAAGTATTGATAGTCCTGCGTAAAATTGATAAATTGTAAAATATTTAAATTTCTTTTTTGGCCCAATATACATACATAATAATATATGTAGCTAGCTAAAACTTACAATTAAGAAAACAGCCGCCAATAGTACAGACTTTGTATCCAAATTCATGTCAGGTGCGTATTTGAGGCCCCAAATATCTGCCTTGGTAAAAACTTCCCTTGCAATTCCACCCCACTGCTTAGCAATCCGTCCAACATTGGCATTATCCACCGGATTGTAAATATCAAATTCCACATGTCCAGTCATTGATCTGCAGCTGAGACAACTGATGCAACACATGCACATGTCAGGTCCTTTAATCTGCAGTATTTCCTTTCCCTCTGTGTTCCGAACTGAATATAATGCTCTTGAGTATTTTCTCAGTTGTTGTACAGATCCCAGAGCCTTTTTGCCATCTGTTATGTTAATGTACTGAGGGAAAAGTACATAAAGTGATGGGTGATTGATTGATGATTGTTAAAAGGCAGTTGCACAATGCCCCATAGTTATTATGTTCATATGTTTAATATTATTATTACACCCATATTTCCACAAGCTCCTGGATTCCCTTCAAAACGAAGTACTTCGATAAATTTTTCCTTTCTCTGTTCTCTTGGATTAGGGTCTAGCGTTATCAAAGGTCTTGCTCTGTATACACTCAACTGAAATGGCTGCCATCCACCGTAACATAATCTCGTGAATAAATCTGTCGTTTCCGCAACGAGAAGCAATCTGTCTCCAGAACTGTTCAATATCTCGTACTTGTTTGCCGCATTTAAGAAAACTGGATACAGGGACAGAATTAATTAAAAAGTATTAACATTAACATGAGCATATACATAACATTTACATAACATGTACATGTTTTTCATTGCATTATTGCTACATATTATTATAATTTAGCAACATTGGTAAAACTTACATTCGGCTGCAACCACTGCTTGCTTTATAAACAAATGTTGATTACCCCTCAGCGCAGTTTCCAGACAAAGGTCCACTGTCAAATGGGAAAGTCGAATTTAAAGGCCTTTCGTTGATATTCAAGAGACCTGACATGCATATTAAGTTGATATATAATGAATCCACTTTCACTGACGTACCATTTGCTGAGGAAAGGCGTCTCTCTTGAATCGGTATGGATGGAATTGACTCTGGAGTTAAATACTCATGCCCCTTATCCGTTGGCTGCTGAAGTACAACAGAAATCTTCCCTGTGGAGCACAATTACATTGTTACACTAGTTTAAATGCGTTTTTTGCATTTCAAAATGCTATTTAACTAAAAACAGGATAATATATATGTATTTAAAAAAAATACATACAGCCTTTCTGCAAACTTTTACCTTTGTATGGGCTACTTCCCCCAGATGGATGTATCATAACACGACTCATTTGCTTCGTTATAAATAGCAACTTTTGTTGACCCCTGATGAGTTTAAATATTTAAAAAAAAAATGAATAATGAATTCAGTCAGTCCTTTGTGCAAGTATGTTTTAAACAATAAACAAATAACGTGAAATCACTTTTTTAAACAAAAATTTTGGCTGGCAAAAGTTATGATGATTAATGGGGTATGTCTTGTTGCTGTGATGGATGTCTACTTGGTATTGTGTTGTGAAATCAAGCTGTAAGAGAAGTGCAAATGGTAAGAAAGAACAAAAGGGTGACCAAAGCGAGCGTACATGTAAAGAAGCCAACAAAAAGAAAGAAAAGGCGTGATGCATAAAATTCATATCAACGAATAAGTACTTTATATCAAATGTAGGACTTTTAATTTTATTACGTACTTTTCTTCGTCCATTTTGCATTTTTTTTCCGGGTCAAGAGCAACTACAACAACTGCGTTTTAAAACAACCAACCTCTTTTTCCTATGAAAATTCTTGCTATTATAAACTATATTACACTGGTATTCTCTCAATTTTCTAATTCAATCCGAGCTACTGCAAGGACTCCTCCCCTATTTCCGCACACATTCTTTGCACATTTTGCCCGTCAACAAATTACTACTAAAACAACTACAGCTGGAAATGTAGTAGACGTGTTCCATAAAAAAATTTCATACAGGTTGCTAAAGAGAACACGATAACGTTTATGTTGTACTATAGTCCCGAAAATGGCAACACAATCCAGAATCTACTGATCCGACATCTGTGTCTGGTTTTTGTAGTCCAGCAAGGTATACACTTGTCTGGAAATGCAACACGCTAATAACTACTTAGAAATAAAAAATAATTACGATTACTCTTGCGTATTAGATACATATGTGAAGTACGGTATACAGACTTTGTGTTTGTACACTTTTGTACATAAATTTACGAATCTGCTTTCGTTAACGCAACTCTAATTAAATTCAAGGCTGGTGGGTTGTTGTAAATTTTTCAGTGCCTTTCTAATTTATTGTTCGTTCCCGGTAATTTTGAGTACGATGATGATCTTCAATTGTAATATGTAAACTTTGAACTGGATTTGTAAAATCACAAAACTTAAATTGTCACTCAATTTGTTAAAGGTTCACATCTTCGTATTACTTTATGCAGTGGAGTACTGGATTGTTAAACGCGTAATTATCTTAAGTACAAAGGAAATAATTGTTTTGTGTGGATTATTGGGTGCTCACGGTACGCTTTCTCCGAAAGAACTGTATGATATGATGATGATAATAATATGTGCACAGAGAAAAATTATATTTGGTCTCAGTTTTCACTTTTCACTCAGTGTCGACCGAGTTCTGTCACAGTTGTCCACTCCTATTGTATTTGTTTCCAAATGGCAAATGTGGACATAGTTTGGCTGCTCTGATCCTTTCTACTTTTATATTCCAATGGAGTTTCTGCTAAATCAATTCTCCACGCAGGATAATGCAATGCTAGCTTATATTCTCAGGAAAAGTGCAATAAATTTTCTTTTTGCTTTTATGGTGGGATGTTTAAAGAAACTAAATACATTTAAGATCATGTGTGGAGAACAGGAAGAAAGATTTGGAACCAGATAATATGATCAACTTATTATTTCCAGTTTTAGCTAGTGTGCATATTGTACAGCATAAAATTTTTTCAATTGCAATATAGGATATTTTCTTTCCAAAACATGAACAAATTTTATTGGATATCTAAAATTTAGGGTTATGCGGAGGAAACGTGTTTATTGTACAATACACATATTACTTTTTTTTTTAAACTTTTACCTGTGCATTTTAAACTGCAGTCAGGTCCAAAGGGTAGGACACACCGCTGTGTTCCAAGTAGTTCCAAGTAAACATAAGTAATAATGCTGCTAAAACCATGGCTCTTGCAAAAGGAAATACGTAACTTGTAATAATACAGGTAATGTTCCTATAAATGAATCGAAAAATAATGTAGAAGGAATTGGAATTACATTTATAATGTTTTTTCTTGCTTTTTTTGTGGCATGATATTTTGTAGGTGCACGCAAACAAAAATGTTAGATGAAATCTGTGTAAAAGTAATTTGAGGAATGATACCGATTCTATTCGTCATAAATGTGTTCTGGCGTTTTTACATGTAGCATAAAAAATGTATTGTAAATTTTATGTCAGGTTTCTTTATACACAAAGCAAAGTACACTCATGTGCGATAAGGTTTTTTTTTCATGCGTCTTATGAAAACACGAAGATTAATTCTTATGAATTGGAAAGCCCCTGTCGTTTACTTACATTCCTTGCTCTAAAAATATTTCTCTCTTGTCGCAAAAAGTTATAATTTTAGTCACGCTAACAAGTCGTCAGAGAATCGAACGTAACCCTTTTGCATATATTTTGCTGTGTACTCACGAGGGATTTTTTCTTGAATCCTAAAGGGCAAAAGTCTCAACGGAAAAGAAAAGTAATTCATCTGGTCATACAACGCTAAAATATGCTTTCTTAAAACCGGAAAAAACGGGGCAATGTACATATAAATTCATAAAAAAGTAACTTTACAGCAACAAAACCACAAAATCAAAGAAAAATTATGCATAATTCATTTTTGTAACTGACATTTCCGTAAAAGCATGGTTTTAGTAAAAAAAAACATGACGGATGCTTTTGTGTGGGCGCACAATATGTGATATGGTCCTCTTGCTCTTTCTGTAGGAAGTTGTCCCATGGGGAGGGTACCTGTCAGTTTTCTCTAGCGGGTCATTTTGTAACGATGACTGATGATCAAATAGATGCTTCATAATGCCCCATCGTAGCTGTAGTGATGCTTATACACATGTATGAATTCCCTAATGAAAGTTTGTGATTTTTATAGTAAATAAAAATATACAATTTTGTCTATTTATGAGCGTCTCATGTCATCCCTTCCTTGTTTGGGATGAATAAAAAACAAAACGACAAAAATGCGAGTGGCGTCTCCGTTTTCAGTCAAGACTATTAACCTTATCCAAATTCCTTGGTCGTCTTCGGCTACAACAAGTGTATAACTGCCACTACACTATGAGTTCCACCGATGCAGTCCGATATCATATGCAAAAAGTAGCTGCCAAGAAGGAAATGGTAAAACAACAACATAAAAGCAAGCAACAACAACAAGCGTCACAAAAGGACGAAAGCGCAGATGAACAACAGTTTTTGTCTTTGGAATCCAAGTTACTTTATAATTTCCACTCTGGAAGCTCTATCACAAATTTATTAATTATCAGCAAATACGTGAGTTTATACTATCCTTTCAATGCAATTCTTTACGTCTGTCTTTATTGTTTTCACTTTCATCGTTTTATCACTGGTAAACGATAAGGGTTGACGTCAATGGATAATAATATTACCCATTCAATTGTGTGAATGCAGGTAATGATGGATGCAAATTTTTGCCAGAATGTACTCATTTTACGCATGATGAATGATGGAAACACGTTTAGATTGTATTTCAGAGGAACATCAGTTTGCGACCATTATGAATCATATAAACTGGTATGCAAATAATTATCTAAAATGTCTACGTATTTTTGATGATGCAGGTGTTGATGATGATAAGCTTATTATAGATATTTAATTGATTGTAATTCCCCACCTAGTCGGATTTTCTTTGTGTTCAAGAGCTTATAGCAGCAACGACACCAAAAGTCCACTCTGACCAAACGGGTAAGCAGTTGAATGTTTTAATCCAGTGGAAAATTTTATTTGGAAATATACCGGACTTTGTCGTGGGAATTCCAATTGTATATTCCAACGGCAAGGTTTCCGCAATAGTAGCGATTTCCTTTAAAAATAAAATTCCGAAAGGATTTCTTGAGAAAAAGCTTCCGATAATGAAGGAGACACTTGGGTAATTGTACATGAGCGCAAATATATAAATTTTCGTGGGCATATATATATAATATATAAATTCGTTATCCTTACATATAGACTGCTAGTTCCTTACGCATTGGTGACCCAAGGACTTACAGATAGTGACGAGGCGGTCAAAAGTTACACTCGTGTGCTGGAATCGATCGAACGAGTAGAAAAGACAATATTTCAAAGCACAGCTGAGGTTCGCAGCTTTTTCTTGCAACAACGCATCTTAAAGATTTCTTATTATTGTATCTTGACAAGTCACTCCTCAATAGAATCTTTTTAGTTAGCTCTCACACAAATTGGAGTGGAAGTTGCCACTTTAGTAAGCTGTAAAAATCTTACAATTTTCATCGCGGATGAAGGGGATCGAATTCTCAGGAAATATTATACTAACTTTGGACATAATGGTCGAGCTAATTGTCCTTATAAAAAGGTATAAAAACGTGAAAATATTGATCAATAATCCATACGCTGATATTTTGATTCCTTATTTTTACGAAAAAGGTTCATGCTCTTGCCGAGATTCCAATGAAAGAAGATTGCATTGCTCCTTTGACGTGGGTGGCAACTAACAAGCGGGCTATGCGCATTAACAATGTATCTGATCTATCGGAATTTGGTATTTCAGCGAAACACATACATTCCATAGGTCATTGTAATACAAGGTGTGCTTTCAACAAATACCACGCATACTCATGCAACTTATTGTAGTTTATGATGAATTCATGAAATGATCTTTTATTTACAGAGCAATGCTTGTGACACCTGTAAGTTATCTCCTACTTTCATCTAACAAGCATTTTTGAAAAATCTTCTTTGGTCCCACGATAAAATTTGATTTTAATAGGTAGTTGATCATTCTGGCGAATCTATCCTTGTAATTGAACTGGCAGACAAGGAAAAGGGATTTTCCAATAAAGAGTTTGAAATGGCGTTACTATTTTGTCAACACACTGCCTGTTTGCTGACTTGCAGTGTACTACTGGACCGCAGAGAAAGAAATTTCAGACGGAGGAATATTATCAACGAAATGCTCTGCAGCATCTCTTTCGTAAGTAAAATTTGTGCTTACCTGTGCAATTGCGATTTGACTAATATAAGGATACTGAAACATTTGGACCACGATTTTATTTATTTTATTTTATTTCTTCTTCAACATATAGGTTAAGCATGCAACAGTAGAACAGTTCATCACGCATCACAGAAAAACATCCAATGTTTTTCGAGGTCGTTTCGATGAGTTTGACTTGTGTATAAGATGCTTTCCAGAACACGATATTGCCGGGATTGCCCTTGAGTTGTTTTACCAAATGGATATTGTGAAGGATTTTAAAATCAGAAGATCTATTCTAGTTCGGTAAAATAATTACAACAATAACCATATAGGCTTTTTTGTTTATGTCTAAAAACAATGTAATATTTACGCATTCCTTAGTCGGTTTTTATTATGGTATTTTCAGATTTATAATGTCGGTTCAACAAGGCTATGGTCCTTTGCCTTATCACAATTGGAACCATGCAGTATCAGTAGCCCACTTTTCATATTTACTAATTAGAAACCTTAAGCTGATTGAGCAAGGCCATTTAACGTAACAAATAACTTTAATTTTTTTTACAGTTCAACTGTTCAGTTGGATTTACAATTCTCATTGCATAAAATATTTTTTTTAGCTAAAAGTAATAATTTTTTTTAAAGAAAATTAGAAGCCTTTGCATTGATCGTGTCCGCACTAACCCATGACATTGATCATAGAGGAACCAATAATCAGTTTCAGTCCTGCACCAACTCTGATATTTATAAATTATACGCTGCCGAAGACTCCGTGATGGAGGTAAATACACTTAATTGTTGTTGCGAAAAGTAAATCATACCGCTTCTGTATTCTGTACCAAGTACAATTTAATAAAATCTAACTTCAATTTAGAGGCATCACCTTGCAATAGCGCTTGCCATATTACACAGAGAAGACTGTAACATTTTGGAATCCTTCAACGATGCTGATTATAAGTACTTTGTAGAATTGTTAACATGGAACATTATAGGTGCAAATAACTGTGTACGATGATCGATTTTATTATACCTTGATAATATTATATTGATTTACTACAATAAATTATGCTTACCAGCCACTGACATCACGAAGCATTTGAAAAGGCGAGAAGAGTTATTGAACGAAGCCAGATCTGTAAATCCTAAACAAAGAAAGATGGCAAGACTATCTCTTTTTATGACAGCTGCTGACCTCTGTGACAACTGCAAAAAATGGGATGACAATCTACCAACAGTGGTATGATTCATAAACAAATGACCTGACGTGATATATGATTCGTATTTAAGAAAACTATCTTTTCAAAACATGCACTTTTTTAGAAAGGCATTCTCCAAGAATTTTTTACTCAGGGAGATATGGAAAGACAGTTGGGACTTCAACCCGTGCCCCAAATGGACCGACACGCTGCTTACATTCCATTGATAGAATACAAATTCCTCAAGTTTGTAGTTCTTCCAGTCTATGTGTAGGTTGTAAACAAACGTAACCGAGTTTAATTTTTTGTGTGAAGTAACTGTTGTTTCTTGAAATACATTATTGGGGCAGGTCCTTAGCAGAACTATACGACGAGTTGAATACTTGTGTAAACAATATAAAACAATGCGAGGATTTGTGGACACGTGCCACAGTCGTGTATGACCAGCGTAAAGGTTCGGACCAGCTTGACATTCTGGATTTGCCAGAAATGAAGGAGGATTATCTTATGAAACTTATGCTGGAGGATACGATTGATGTGGTGAAAGATCAAAAATTCTCTCAGCCGATGACGTCTAAACCAACTATTACGACTTCAACAACTTCTTCATTGGGACCAACAACTTCTTCATTGGCATCAACAACTTCTTCATTGGCACCAACAACTTCAAGTGCAAAACCGACCAGTAATAGTAAAGATATTCATATTTCAAATAGACCTGAACTACAGCTGCCGAATGAGGATTTGATGGAGGACGTGGACACAGGGGAGAATCATAAAAGCAGATTGTCGCGGTGTTGTGGCAGTTGCAGTAAAAATAAAAATAAATCATAACACATCGTTTTAATTGCTACTTAGGGTATAACTTTAAAAAAAATTAACTGTCATTTATTTTTTAAACGTATTTTAATAGTTTGTAATTAAAAAAAGATGACAATCAATGTTTAAAATATCAGACAAATATGTTAAAATCTCATCACCAAGTACATAGTATTGTTACATATATAGCTTAAGGAGAAGACCAAAAGTTAGTAGTTTTTTAAAACATTATTTTGCTGTGGAACGAAATTCAAGGGAGCCTTCAAGTAAAAACGGACAATTATATTATGCATGGTACCTATATTAATTTATTGGTTGCACAAAGTTCACTGCATTTTTTAAAAATTAGAGCATACAATTTTTTTTCCTATAATTCATATGGTCGCAGTAAAGTATGTAGGTACATATATTTAGATTAACACGAGGAAATCAATGTAAAAGTCAGTTTGTTCTACAATCACAAAAATATACTATGAAATATGGACATTATCGGTATTCCTCATTCCATATAAGGCAGCCCATGTCTCACGTTTTGGTATATTACAAGTTGTTTGGTAGATCTCAACATGTAAGTAAGGTCTTTTTAGTCCTCATCCAACACATCTTGATACTGAAAATTCTACAGAGAACAAAAAAATATACCAATGTATTTCTGGATGTTGGTAAAAATAATTCCCTGTTATTACTATATGTATGTTAGTGAAATGATTTTGTAATGGGAATACATTGAATTATTAGTACCAAGAGAAAACAAGCTGCAAGTAACAAGGCCTTATGACCAACTTTCATCTCAAGTGGAAACTTGACACCCCAAATATCCCCAATTTTGCTCCCAATCTCCTTGTCTTTCCCACCCCAATATTTGGCAATTTTTCCTATCAACGTTCTATCATCAGGCTGAACAATATCAAATTCGCCTCCTTTATCTAAAGAGAAACTGAAGCAGTTTCGGCTGGCTGGTCCAACTATGTGGAGAATTTCTTTTCTAAATTTTATAAAATTAATATAGTAAGCTACAGTAAAAAAACTATAGGATATGCACAATGTAAAAAATAAAGTTGTAAAACAGCAATAATTTTTTTTTATCCCGCACCCTTCCCAATCTCTCACGTAAAAATAAGGCAGTGAGCAGTCTGTTCCTTGTTCAATAATTCCAAGGGTGTGCTTGGTCAACCGCAATGTAATGTCCTGTTATTAAATTAAAGTGAAGGTTCCAACATTTCAGATAGCGATTGGATTGCTATAAAATATTTTATGTAGTAGTAGCTACATATATGACTCAACGAATATTTTTAAGTCTCAACTTACCCCACCACAGCCACAACTTCTTGGTTCTCCAGACATCTGCAAGTGAAAATATAGCATACCTAATTTATCATAAAATTTATTATACCTACATTACTTGGCGTACTCATGGTTCAATCAAGTGGACAAGGACTCCTCAATGACTTGATTTACCTTCATAACTTCTTTTCTATACATTCCAGATCGGATAAAGAAACTAATGTCAAAAGGTTTGGTTCCGCGGCAAAAAGCTCTTGTACTTGTGTCGGTTAGTTCGTCAGCCATGAAAATTTTCTCCCCATCACTGTCAAGAACCTGTATGCATACCGAATGGAAATCATTGAATCAAGTATTCTTTCATAATTGTTATTGTTTTTCAATATATGAAAATTATTATTTGGATAAATTGTTCGTATAAGCTATGTATCAAGTCCATTGATTTCAGCCTAAATGTACCTGATAGTGTGTTTCGACTGTCCGGTAAACTGCGAAAAATCGCAATATCCAATTAAAACGCAATCAAACAAAAATCACATTTTCGTTAGTCTACAATAACTATCTACAAAATATTAATTTGTCTATAAAACAATATACATGCACTACACTCAGTTTTTTCTTTTGCAAATTCTAACTCCATGCTCCAAAAAAACGAGTTCATAAACATATTATTTTTTGTAAATATAAAAAATCCATCAAACTCTCATTCACTCATTATTTTGATGATTCACTCTATAGTTTCAAGTGATTGCGACCAGTCGGAATTTTAATATGTTAAAGTTTTTCTACTTTCATTTACGCTTTTTTATTATTTGATATAAATACATAATAAGATTAATCCAGCCGTGCCGTTTGTTTTGATGTGGTGAACGAGTAAAAAGCTCTATCTAATAACGTAACATTGATGACTACCGCAACGGTATATAGATTAGCTTTGTGCGTGGCATATGGCATGGCTGATTGGAATATAATCTACATAAATAAAGGAGTAGTACAAACATTCTATTGGGAGACCTGACTGCTTAATGAACAGGTGTTGCGTCTTCTGCAGCGCTTCGAGGCCTTCAGGAACCTCTGCAAAAACGATCATGATCATACAAATTTTTCATAACTGCCTATGCGTAGGTAAGTGGCTAAATTGAATATTTATATCACACACATATATTATACAAAATATTTAAAGATGAACAAGAAAGATAATAGAATGTGATTGGATTATACGGTAGTAGCAGACTACGCTTCTATTTTTAGATTTTCTGAGTGATGAAAAATACATAGGTGGTTATGAAAAAAATCTTACCAGGTACTCCTTCAGGTTTGGTTTCTTTAACTGGTTGTTGGGTAATAATCCCACCGTCCACGGGGAAACCTATAATGTAAAATATTTACGATTTAAAAGTCACGACAAAAAAAGTATTCAAGGGGACAAAGAAACTAAGTGTTGTGTTCTATTAAGTATTTGCTAATCTCACCGCCATATGATGGATCAAAGGTACCTCTATTTATCTCAGCAGGGTGTATAGAATTAGATTTATTACTTGATTTTCGACTGTTGTTGTTGAACGCTAAATCCATTTTGGCATATCTCGGAAAGTTCCACCATCAAAATCACTTTGGAATTGGATGTTTACGTCTACTTTATTATATGTGTGTCTAAACTGACACAAGACACAACAATAATTATTGTTCATTTATTTGTGGTCTTGCGGAGATAGTGGGATCGTCACTTGAACATCCTTATCTGAGAGAAGCGTTTATTTCAAATTCAAACGTTGTTGTCACTTCCTTGTCCAAAATTCCTTTTCTACGAAGCAAAGCCAATTTTCTTTTAATTATGCACAATGGGTCCATTGTACAAAATGTCAATTTGCAAGATGAACAGTTTCCGGAAATTTTCATGTAGGTATCTATTTAGAATTTTCAAGAGTTTCTCAGGTATGCATTTCGTCTTCTTTTTCTCTCCAGATTTGTAGGTAATGAATTAAGGTGTAAGGCCACTGGGTGCACTGGGATACATTTAATCCCTTGAAAATTCTGTCGAGTAGTAGAGGAGCACAAAATCAGTAGCAATCTCACCACACGAAAGACCATCAAGGACTACACCACTTTGTTTCCTTTTTTTCTTATTTTCAACTCCATTGCCTTGTGACGAGCTTGCCCATAGTTAAATAGTGACTTAACAGCGAATAAAAACAAAGCGCGGAGAGAGAGAGAGAAAGTCGTAAATGCATGGTTCTTACCCCTTTTACCTACATACATACAAATTCCTTATTATTATTATTATTATATTTTTTCTTTCACTGAAGGGGACGCGAACGGTGTGATGTGATGATAGAACAAATAAAAATGAAAAAGGGAGCAGCAGGGGAACTGGCGCATATATTATATATTATATCGTCATGCATCGCCGTTACTTTTTTCCAGCAGCAGCAGTCTGGCTCTTGTCGTAAAACACAACTCGAAGCCTATTATAGTTCGTCTGCTTTAATGTTCATTTATTCCACTGACTTCAATTTCGTTAAGAAAAGAAGCGTGAAACGTGTTCTCAGCCAAAATTGCTAGTTTCGTTCGGTGGTAGTTCCATGTTCCATACATATTTACTTGCATACACACTATTATTATTATGTTGTACTTCTATATGAATATATTAAAGACAAGCACTTTATATAAGACATTTTATACATAGGTATATTGTTATTACGTGTATAGCCGGGAAAAAATCTAGCTAATAGCCAGAGCCACAGGAGCACACACAAAAACACACTGGTTGGTTACTGGTTACATTTACAATACCTTGTTTATAGACACAGCAAGAAAATGTGCTGCTTGCTGCATTGGCTTTGTTCAAAAGAGAAAGCAAAACTGAAAGAGAAGAGAAAAAACGGTGCGGTATTCACTCGCTCAGTCAAAATCATCTACAAGGATTATTTATGCTAGTTTCCGTGTTTCTTTTCTTTATCACAACAAATATATATAAATATATGCTTCCCATCACAAACTGCTGCTGACTAAGATGAATAATATGATTTGTACTGTATTGTAGGAGTAAAGTAGTACATGAATACTTATATATTAAATTATATACCATTGAATATTGAACAAGAAAAGGTGTGTGTGGTGGTCATAGGCCAAACAGGAAGGTAAAATGGGAAAAGTGAAGAAACGACTTTTTCATGTCCTACTTACATACATATTTTTTACGTATACCTGTGTAGAAAATAAGAAATACATATATGTATATATACAATATAATATAAATCTCAAAGCAACCAGAATTATATCCTAAAGTAAATCAGTTCACACACGATTTTTTTCCTTCTGCTCTTTGCTGGTGAACTATTTACAACTTGGCTATTATATGGCTGAGGAAAAAAGGTTGTGTGAATCGAGTTTTAAGATTATATAGCTGCTGCTGTTACTGTTACTGGACAAACGATTTAGTTTGCACACTCTGATAATGGCTCCTTGCACGACATTTGAATTGGAGTGAATGACAGTGGAAAATAAAAAGCGGTATTGTGGTGGTTGTATACTAGCAAAGGAGGTTGCAGAGACGTGCTCTTATTGTTGTGGTTGAGAAAGTGAAGCTATTTTTCTGGAGGATTGTAGTATAATGATGTGGTACTTGTACCCACGCGATTTTGTACTTAGCTTTCAGTTTTTTTTTTATTATTGAAAACTTTACATACATTGGTGGGGTGTGGATGCATTGGACAAAAAAAATCCCACGTGTGTAGTTTACCTGCAAGCTGGCTGAACTTACACTACCCACTAGCAGAGATTATATTAGCGAGTAGGTACATTTCTTGGAGAGAAAAATCGCAGGCTGAAATGGTCAAGAAAATCGTTCAGGGGAAACGTTTAAAGTCTTTTTCTATAAGTAAAAAGTATGTATGTGGTGTATTATATTCTAGTATGTATATACACTACATTATAAAAATTGTCGCCCTACTTGAAGTAAAGTAAAAACTGGGTTATTATGGAAAGTTTTTTATTATTTTTTTCAAAGAATTGATTATATGACCACTAAAATTATGAAATATGTAGGTTAATGCCCGTTTTACAGTATTTGAGAAAAAGGTAAAGAACTTTATAGTTATCACAATATTTTTTTAGCTCAAAGAGTATAGACCATTTTTGTCTGAAATATATGTCTTGTCATATGCAGAACAAGTGTGGAGGTTAGTCGGGTGTAATTAGTTTAGATTTTGTCAGCTCCAGTGTCAAATGAGCTGCACTGACGAGTTATATATTTATGTTTCTTTTTTATCATGGCAAGTGAAAAATATCTGGAACACCAAAGCTCAATGCTAAATATTTATCGAACCACATCAAATGTAGTTTTTGTACTTTGGAAAATCGTAACATATTCTAGTACGCTAATAAAAAGTATGCATCATCCACTATAGAAATATTTTTAAAATTATTGAATTTTAAATACCCGAATATATTGTATTTAAACTTTCAAAGGTCTATGCCAAGTCCCTGTTTTATTTTTAAAATGACTACATGATTAAAGTTAAGCAGTATAAATTTGGCTATACGTAGGAAGCTAAAAATCTGTTTACCAGTTACCGGTGAAGTCAAGCAGATATGCTTCTTATTGTGACGCTAAGTGCTAACAATATTGAGTTCCAAGCCACAAAAGTGTTTAGATTTTTCATTTTTTTTTTTTGATTTGCATGTTGAGCTTGAACTACTTTCGACGCCCATATACCTTGAAAACTCACAAATTGTGTGTATTGTAATTATAATACAATGAGAAAATTGGGCCGGTGTTCTATAATGAGCAAACTGCTTACAAGATTGGATAAGTTTTACAAACTTACAACATGGTTTTATTTGTCTAAAATAAAATAGATACCTACTTTTCTTGTGGAAATTACGCATCGTGTTGCATGTACATATGCAATTAAATCCTATGCTCACATATTTGGTGTAAAATATTTGTTCCATTTTTCGCTTGTACACATATTCGCCATAATATTGAATTTGTAATGCTTTTCCTAGCGCTACATACATCATATATCCATTCTAAAAATATGCATACATATTTACTGGTGGTCCTAATATTCTCTTTAATAATACTAGTATTCTGCATCCCAATTTGTTTGCATGATGGTAGAATCCCCAAAAAAAATCTGGTTTGGTTCATGAACCAACTACAAGCATATTTTTATTACTCCAAACTTTTCCCTTCACATTTTTTGTATGTCGATTTAAATTGAGAATAAGAATAGGACAAGGTAATCTTGCTGCATAGTGAGATTTTTTACCACACTAAAAAATTTACAGCTAACATATTATTCGGGGTTCTATGTATATCCAATCAAAAGGTTGCCCTTTTTTTAGCATCCTTTTAAGTTAATTGGTTCTCTGCAGTATACGGATATTCTTACCTTTCCTTCCGGTCGCATAATATGTACCTATATACTAGCATAACTTGTTATATTACAGCTTGTTATGACTTTAAATGAAAGTATATATTACCCACTACTAGTCAAACTTTGAGTAATAATAAAACACAATAAGTTGCTACCAATCCTTGTTACATGCGGATATCACAAAATAGTAAAGGGCTGTGAATCAACGTGAAATACAAAATCTAATGAAAAAAGCCTCCCATAAAATATAATGTACCAAGTCGAAATGATCATGTATATAAATGAATTAGACGAGTAGATCTCGCCCTTCAAAAATTTGCATTGTATCTGAAAATTGTTTTATTATGAAGTATTTTCCTGGTCCAATATTTAGCCTATGAGCTTGATCAAATATTACAAGGAAAAAAAATCCAATTCTGGGATACAAAAGTCTGATAATATTATGTATCATTCGTCGTAAACTTAGCCATGAAAACTGTCTTGTATATGATGACCTTGAAATAGACAATGATAGAAATTATGATGGATGGATTGTTATATTATTACATTGCAGGTTACATTATGCATTATGAACATACATGCTAAAAATACACCAAGCACGCATTAGCTAAATTAGCATATTTTGAAATATCTGCAATGCAGAAGAAGCGGTGATGAAGTGTATATAGGTTTTTTTATATAAAACAAAAGAGTGTGGTTTTACATTTGAGAAAAAAAAAGTATTTTGAATTTTAGAATGTGCGTCTGCTCGTTGTTGGGAAGAAGAATTTTTTTTTGGCAAAAATATTATTCTGGGGTGGGCTGAATAAAGTGCTTTAATTTAATTCGAAGTCATGCCATGAAATAAATCATACGTCGTATGTGATGATTATTATGTTGTTTTACTATTTTTTCTAAATAAATGATCAAACAGAAGGTTAATTAATTTCGCCTGTACTTAATTAAAGGAGCAATGTGTTATGAGTAGTATGTTTAGGTCATGTCCTTATTAAGTAACCATCCATGTTTCAATGGTGGTAAAAATATTTTTTATCTACTGTAATGATAAGCGAAACAACGAATCGATTTGACAAGTAAAATACCAACATAAAAACATTTAGCTGCCGGATGAATTGTTTTGTTCCAACCTCCACAGTTGTTAATTTACATAACACATTTATTGCAAATCAATAAGCATTGTCACCTGCAGAATGTAGGGTAAGTTAATTGACTAATATACACAATATACTGTGTATAAATTATTAATCAATGGGGTAAGTTATAATTTGTAATTCTTATAATTACAAATTCAAATATATGAATTTTATTGTCGGTAACAAGCTATAAATGGTGCGTTAATAGTATTTTTAATGGTGTGTCAAACAAACAAAGTCAAGAATCACACAGTAGTGTTACACATTACCTCAATATTGGTGACTGACAAGATAATACAGTAAATATGTTCAGATTTTCGCTCAAGCTTTTATCGGTGCTGCTCTGTTTCCAGATTATATCTGGAAGAGTAGTTTACCGCCAAGAATCTCCAGCTGAAACCGAAGAGCCATCAACAGAGCCAGCGGAAACTGAAACAGAGTCACCTGTGGAACCTGAAACGCCTGTGGAGCCTGAAACGCCTGTGGAACCTGAAACGCCAGCAGAGACCGAAACGCCTGTGGAACCTGAAACGCCAGCAGAGACCGAAACGCCTGTGGAACCTGAAACGCCAGCAGAGACCGAAACGCCTGTGGAACCTGAAACGCCATCAGAGACCGAAACTCCTCCAGCTGAAACAGAGTCACCTGCAGAAACTGAAGCTCCCTTAGAGGGAACTGAGTTACCTACCGAAGCATCTACGGAGACCCAAGAGTCAACCCAAGAGCCCACAGAAGCGCAAACTCAAGAAACTCAAACTACGCAACCTGAAGAAGATTTGACTACTCAACCACCTCCAGAGGAAGCAACGCCTTCGGGTGAACCAGAGCCAACAACTGCAACTAGCGGTGGTGAGGAGACTACAGCAGCAGTTCCTGAAGAAGAATCCACAACATTAGCCCCTGAACAATCTACCACATTAGCCCCTGAACAATCCACCACATTAGCCCCTGAACAATCCACCACATCAACTCCTACACAGTCCACTACATTAGCCCCTGTGCAACCTACAACACAACCTACTACACCTCCGACAACTGAAGCCGTAACTGAAACTACCCCCAAAACCACTAAAAAACCTTGGGTTCCACAACCACCTTGTGTTGGCGTTGTCTGTGGCTAACAATTTAAATTTCTTAACCGCGCATAGAGAGCATTTAATGTTCATGTTGTGTTTCCGGTTTTAGAAAAGTATTCATCTAGAGATCGTACTTTTTTTGCTCTTTTTTTAGTGTCTAGTAGATTATATTTTCACATAGTAAACAAATTGTATTGTAAAGAGCAATTTATTCAATTTGACAATTTTGTTAATTCCTTTATATTTTAAATTTGATTTTATTCAATTTTATTTTTTTGTATCAGGATAATGCGAGATAAATGAAAAAACGAAATACGGTCGTGAGTTACTGTTACTTTATTATTACACGCAACATCATATAATAAAGTTTACTGGACGAAGAACTGTTAATTCAATCGATATTTCATTTGAGGACGACAGTTCACATATTATACTTATTACATTCCATATTATGCTGTCCGTCTATAACCATGTGCTTATTTTCTTTGGTTTTTTTTCTAAAAGTTTGCGGACATAAACATTTACATACTTTGTTATAATTTATGTATGTAGGTACATAATATATTAATTAAATGTGATAAAAAACAAGTGGTTTGAATGAAGGTAATTTTGCGTACAATTTCTTAAACATATTTTCCAGTGCCAACACTGTCCCACACAATACAATAACAACTACCTACTTGAACAACTACCTGAACAGATAAAAGAATAGTTAAAAGATTTGACTTAATGACAAATATATTTCCAATATTTATGTATATATGTATATATATATATATATATATATATATATATAAATACATTGAATATTTACTTGGAAGTTAGTTTACGGTGGTAATAATTTGGCATTTACTTTGAAAAAATAAGAAATTTGAAACTGATAGTTATTATTTACAAATCCAATCCAGCACTATTGCATCATGTACTATTTAATAGTTAAATGTACGCTCTTTATAAATTTATATTTACTAGTCTGACAATAAAATATATAATACATTATTATACCTTAATATTCAAAATTTGTAAAAAAAATTATACATGTCCAATGCAAAACAACTTAATAAATAATTTTAATTTTGGATTTACCACTTACAATCAAATCGCAATTCTGCTGGTGGTCATTCAACCGAACATAGTATATCAGATTAAAAGTGTTTGCGAGAAAGTTGCGGGAAACTCTCATAATATCTAATACGCCTGCCAGCAACAAAGGCTCTGGGTGTTTTTTTTATCTCTCTGTGACAGTGAGAGTAAACCTCTGTACCTTGGATTTAGTTGACAGCATACATCTTTCCGATTCATGCACTTTTGCACCTGTTTGTTTTGTCTTTACAATATACAAAATAACAAAATTCCCTTCTTTTCACACACATTATTTGTGAGTCGAAGGGGTTTCCTTATTTGTAATTTGTAACACTAAATGTATGTACTTCAGTTTTTCTATACTGTCAGAGACCTACACGTACATGAGTATTTTCTCAGACCGAAATTTAGTCAATACATACATAAAATAGGTAACTATACAGCGAACTTACATATATCAACTAAACATACACATGTCTTTATAATTTTGCCTTTCTTTTGCTGTTACCAGTAATATACTTTTTTTACATATCATTATCGTTGTCATCAGAGCATGGCTCATAATAATTCAGTCAATTCTTTTGTGCAAATACGACCCCCTTGTTGTGTTTCTTCTCTTTCCCTTTTTTATACAGACAAAAAATCATTTTAATACGTAGTATACATATCACCAAACAAGAACATAAAATCGTGCTATTATTCCGTGCTGCCAATCACTGTTGTTGTAAAATATGTATGCAGAGCACTTTGGTATATAAATATAAATACGGGAAAATGTCAGCTCATTTACCAAGTATGAGTGATAAATGAATTCGAAAAATGTTATTGAAAATTATGAATTTTACCTAGGTTAGTAAATTTACAACAATGTTTTTACATACACCAATAATAATAAAAAATAATTATTTGTTTCTTGAAGAGTAATAAAATAAAATATATATAGTTCTTTAACTTCCGCTTCCATTTCCTTGTCTTTTTTTCATGATAACATACAATATTACTGTACACTTCATATATAACAAAATCGACAATATGTTTGATTACATATTACATATTGATAGATTATAACACTAACTACAAAAGCGGGATATTTTTTTAATCTAGCTACAATAACAAGTCAAGTCTAGCGGCGGCGGTGACAACAACAACAACACTCAACTTTTCCAAAGCATTTCACATTTTTTGGGTTGTAGATAAAGAAGCACATACAACAACAACATAATATACTAATATATTGTATGAAAATGAATAAAACATGATATGGAAATACATTATTTTTTTTATTGTTGTTTGACTTTTGATACTATAAAAAATCCGGCCCGGATTCGTAATTTTTGTTATGAGTATGACTAAGTATATATCCTTTTGATATACATTTTATTGACAACCAAGTTTCGAAGTCAAAACGAGACGGAGAGATAGATACAGCGACAAAAAAAATACTAATCTAAATCGAAAAAGCCTATGTTGTTTTCTGTGGGATCGTCGGTTGCCGAGAGCTCAAATAAATCTCCTGATGTTTCCGTCGTAGGCTCCACGGTTGGCGGTGGCAGCTGGTGCTGCTCCTCAATAAAGTAAATACCGAGTAGAATAAAAGCTACAAGACTAAAGAAGATGATGGAAAACCAGATCCAGCAGGCAGTGGACACCCCGACTCCACCAGTAGATTTGTGGTAAAATTGGTATTCCTGTGAAGTGATAAAAAAATAATCATTATTAGTTTTCATTAAATCTCTCCTCACATCATACAAATGAAACTAGGCAAATTA
Organism: Zhuqinia jingwanae; assembly: GCA_027744095.1. Taxonomy (NCBI): domain Eukaryota; kingdom Metazoa; phylum Arthropoda; class Collembola; order Entomobryomorpha; family Paronellidae; genus Zhuqinia; species Zhuqinia jingwanae. The sequence goes on along the minus strand of JAHZNC010004686.1, from coordinate 5,791 downwards.
ATTAGTTAATTGAAGCAGATAAACACCAGTATATACATATGTATGTACAGGTATAACTTACTAATAAGAAAACTGCAGCTAGAAGTAGACATTTAGTTTTCAGGTCCATGTCGGGATGGAAGCTTAGAATGAAGGCTTCCTCCGCTTTCACCTGCTCCTCGTCATCCGTTGGGAATGTCAGCCATTGTCTCCTAATTTCCCCTACAAAGCTCGTTTCATCTGTTAAGTAGACCTTGAACTCAGGATTGTTCGGCATCCCTTTTGAGTTGGCATCTTCAGGACCAATTATTTTAATGACTTTCACTCCAGTTTCGCCCGTTGCATTGTAGGTGGGTGTGAATGAGCAAAAGTGATCCTCTTGTGAAACTCGGCCTACTTGTTTTCCTCCTTTCTTCACAACAGCATACTGAAAAGGTGATCGCAAAATACAAGCTGCATGGATACATTCTCCCTTATTCATCAAAGCAAATATATATATATGGATACTGCTCGTTATCATCATTACTATTCAGTAGACAAGTACAATAGAAATGGAATCCCATATTATTTCCATTCCATGAAATATTATGCAAGGTTTATGAGACAGAGACTTTCATCTTTGTTTGCCATATAAATAAAAGCACAACTTTTCAAACAAAATCCCTCTTTCATTTTTTTGAGCTCATTGATCTATTCAATTTTACATATATTTTTCTTTCCCTCATTCCATTTTCTTTTAAACAAGATATTTTATTACTTCCACATCTACTTTTGTTTTTTCTCTCTAGACGTTGAACAACCTGCTTGAGATTAAGTATACCCTCCGAGTGAACAATGCACTGTCAAACGCTTTCTCCCCCTTCACTCACGTAGCTCACGAGCTACTGCAACTTTGCAATATAACTTTTTTTCTTTTACGAATAAATCCAATATGCTCATTTTTTATTAGATCAAGAAGCAATTTATGTTTCATGACTGTAACATTATTGTCTCCAATACAAATGTATCTATGCTTGTGCATATATGTATGTATGTACGTATATACTACTTGTTATTCTCAAGTCGAAAAAGAAAATCTACTTTGCTACACTCTTCTATTCATTTAAAAAAAGAAAATGTCCTTCATAAAATATCTCGAGCGATTCTTTAAAATCAATAAATTACACTCACTCTCACAACTCATGTATGTACTTATATAGGCATATGTCTTTTCTCTACTTACCCCTTTCACTCGACCAGCATGTCCAGGCTGTCCATCTATTTTACAAATCTCGACGTAGTCATAATCGAGCAACATTAGGTTGAACGGACCATCAAGCATTCCTTGCCATTCGGTTGCATCAATGGCAAAGAAAATTGGCTGGCCTGCCTTGTTCAGCACTTCGTATTGATTGCCTAGTTCGATGTAAGCTGTAAAATAATATAATATCAAATAGATTACAACTCATAATAATCATATAGTACAGCATACCTGCTGCATCATGGGGGAGATATGATTACCAACAAGGACAAAATTTAATCATTTATGTGAGTCCCATAAAATATAATCAAATACAAACTACAATGCAACGACACTAACGACAGAGAGAGCTTTGTTCATTTTGTATAGAAATAGGTACCAGAATTGTTTTCTTTTTTTTCAGCATTTTTGTTGTTGATCAACGTAGGGAGTTAGAGAGTTGGAACGAGTACAAAATGTTCCATGTATCCCGAACATTGTAATATCAGAAAATCAGAAATTGAGCACGAGAAAGAACGGCTGCAGTGGAGAAGATAAAACTCATTTGGTTAGATCTTCAAGACGACGTTACATGGAGGTTTTATCTATTTCTCCGAGATTCCAGCCAAATAGCTCTCATCTTTCACTGCCAAATAGTCTACCATAAAAATCCTTGGCTTGGATTTTTAAAAACACACGCCTGCTTTTGAAGTTAACCAGGTAATTCACAAATTTCTATTTTACCAGCACGTAGAGTTTCCTTTTGTACTTTTTTAGGTATAGGATATAAGCCAGGATTATTGACAACATCTTTGTTTGATAAGTATGTGTTTTCATTGTACCACTGTGATAGTACTACGTGCCATTTCCGTGTTTATCACTATCATCATCACCGTTATAAAAAAACACCATTTTACCTTCACAATGTTTGTAGCACCCTGTAATTTTATCAATCTGAGAGAGAGTCTGAAAGTGATATCTCTGGAATAAATGGAAAAATATCTTCTCTTCGACAGACTGTCTGTCATGTGGGTAGCAAGGATATTAAACGCAAGCCAAAGTACCGTATTAAAGCTGTCAAAGAGAATAATAATATCGATGTTCTGAAATGAGTACTTTTGAGACAGGTAGTCGCAAGCAGCAGCATAATACCCGTGTAGACAGCAAGTTATTTTCCATTATCATTATTACGTGAGTTTGAAATTAAAGAGAATGAGAAGATCCTGACACATTGTCTGGTTCTCTTCCAACAGAACTCAATTTACTGGATTATTTTTTTGTGCAAAACTAGAGCCTACAGTAAACTGCATGGCTTGCGAAACATGAACCAGTGTATATAGCTTCTCATTGGACAATTCTCCACAAACTCATTCTTTTTCATTTTTTGGACAAGGGAATTACAAGTTGCAAGTAGAGCATATGGAAGCAGTGAGAGAAACTAAGAAGACATGCATTGGAAGTGATGATGATGATTGTAATGATGATGATGACGATGATAACGTTCGACACAAAAAGTGTGCCAAAGGCCAGCCAACTATTTTAATTCCTTTGAGATTAGTAGAGGTAGCCAGCAAAAGGCATTTTGTAAGATAATTTGTAGAGGATATTGTGTAAAATGTCAAGCATCCAAAATAGTTGTTTATTTTACTTATGTGCGTGTGTGGTGTGTGATAGGTGAGGAGGAGGCAGCAGACAAGAATCGTTGTGTAGGTATATGTATTTACCCTCCCACCAAATATCCTAAAGAGTTAGGTACACCAAAAAAAATGTACATGTCATGCCGTATACTTTTTATGGATTTGCGTGATTGTTTTACATGTTTCTTTTTTATGTATTTACCCTACCACCAAATATCCTAAAGAGTTAGGTACACCAAAAAAAATGTACATGTCATGCCGTATACTTTTTATGGATTTGCGTGATTGTTTTACATGTTTCTTTTTCCTTTCCCAGGGGCATTCATGCTTGCATTCTTAAGTTACATTTTATCTTGACCTGTGTGCTACCGTTGTTGCAACCGCCAACCATATAAAGTGCTAACGTCGTCGGTTTAGGATATAAAAATATAAAAACGAAGCATAATAATATGTCTAAGCGTATAAGAAGCATGCTTGGTTTGGTTACAATTTCATTGTTTGTTTGTTTTTGTCAGAGAAGAAGAAGAATTAGAGAAGGAAAGTAACACAAGGACTGGAGTATAAAAAATACAACAACAAAAAACTTGTGGCTCTTCCTTTCGCTGTTTCTGCTGCGGCTGCATGTTTTCAAGCGGAAGAAATGTGCTTGTTTGTTGTTGTTGTTGTTGTGCTTGTTGGACAGTAGATGTATACAACACATTTAGTTTTACGTTTTACAAAAGATATCCCCTACCACATCGTTCACGATTTTATTTTTCCTCTCGTCTCTTTTCTACAGGCTATTTACTTGGTACACATTTTATGATTACATTGTATGTATATATAACTAGTTTACTAGAGCGAAAGAAACGTGGGATGATACCAACATCAAAATACATATATATAAAAAAAAGGTTCATGGAAATTCAAAAGTGTACTCATTCTGTCATTGTAACAGTTACTCTTTGCCAGTCAGCATTATTCCAACATTCCTCCTTCCTTCGTGCTTCTGTCATATTTACTTTGGCAGTGTAAACAAAAACATGCTAGATTTATGCAAATGTTTAAACGAGTCAAGTCAACAAACAAACATGTAGAATAAAACATTTTTCTTTCTTGCTGACTTCAAAACATTGATAGTTTGCGTATATAAACACACACACAATATTACCCAAAGCAAAGCCCAAGCGCAGTATAATAATGGGTTATTCTATAAACATGTACGTATGACTCTATTATCTCTTTACATAACAATCTGGCGTAGATGACCCATGAACTATATAACCAAAAATAATAATAGAAGTTATCTTGTATTTACTATCGTGTCCTGAGAAAATTTGAAGACTGCCTAAAGGCCAAGTCAGAGACAGCTACTGCAATGGCAGCAGCATTTCAGCAAAAGCTCACAGCGACTACTTAGAAAATACAGAACTGTCTGCTTTCTCCCTTTTGAAAACAAAAGAGAGAAGTCTAAACACACGTGAAAAACTTTCTGCTTTCAATACCACACACTACACATTGCATCAATTTAACGCGATATGACATGACAACGACGGACATGCAAACAAAAGCAGGGTAAAAACGATTCTCTAGTGAATGAGCCAAGTTTTTCCTTCTTCCTCTTTTTACTTATTTCTTTCATTCATTCTTTTTGACAAAAGGTACACATTATAACATAACACTACACTAGAAAAAAAACAAGAGCTCTTACTATTATTATTACAACCACTTACAAGTTACATCTCAAGTCTTACAGGCATCAATGTGTATATGTACATATATATATATATACGTAGGTGGTTTCTCTTTTACTTACACAGTTTCAAGCAACTAACTTCTCTAATATAATAACCATAATGGAAAGTTGTGCTCTCTCTCTCTCAAAAAAAAACTTTTACACAACTACTACTTGGGACACAAAGTACTGCACTGCAGAGGGAGAGAAAGTCAGAGAGTTATTCTTCTCTCGCAACTACATATAAAGGCTATTATAATATACTTTTTATAGCTAAACTAACGCTATACACACGTTCTTTAAGAAAAACATGCAGCATTGTAGTATAACAATGCATTGCGCTATGCCTGCCATCATCAGAAAAAAATATTAGAATGAGAGAGCTAACTAAATATATTAAGGCACACACACTAATAAACTAATAGAACTTACTTTTTTTGCATTTCAGCTTGTTATATGATCATAATCTGTGTATAGTTGTTTTATGTCATTATTATAGCTTGACTAAACTCAATTGAACCTTTTTCAATAAATAGAATGTGCAACGTGTACACAACATAATATACTATGAGTACATTTAGGTATATGCCCTTCCGTATATAACTTTTCTTTGCAAACGAGTTTCTAATGTATTCGGAAGCAAACATAAATCCAAAGCAACTTATTATTATACTTAGTGCACGAACTTCAGGCATCTTTGTCAGACCGTCTCCCGCGTCAAATGTACGTTTTTTTGTACCAGTGGAAAAAACAGAGAGAAATAAAATGGAGCAGCAGAAAGACCTTCTCAAGTACAGCATGAGATTATTATCAAGAAGTCTCAAGTAACCCAAAAAAAACATTTTCTTAGTTTTTACTTTGGATTAGTTGGTAGAAACCTACAACAACTTGGGTACCCAATGTTTGTTTCTCCGTATACTCATCTAATCCAACATACGAATATAACTGCTTTTGTTACTTTTACAAAATATCAATCTTCTTGATAAATAATAATAGGCCAATGAATTAGCTTACTTTTTTTTGCTGTTGCTGCAATAGCAATATTAGAGGGAATATACAGAGGGCAAAACTATAGCGTGTGTATTTATAGATGCAATTCTCAATTTCCTGTTGGCCAGTTATAATAATAGTAATAATGGCAATAATAACAACGATAATATGTCATTTTGGGTGAATACATGAACCCTGTAATAGTAGTGGTTTTACCGGTCACATAATAAAAAATATAACTCAATCATATCA
>JAHZNC010004685.1:0-11736 GCA_027744095.1 Zhuqinia jingwanae | reverse complement strand
ACTTTGCTAAGGTTCCCCTTGTTGTGTATTCTTCACATATCTCCTTTTTGAACATTCTTTGTTTGATACTTAAGTACGCCTCCCTGCATTCTTAAAAAGCACTACACAACAAGATCATCTTGCATTTATTTCCTTGCTTGCTTGCAAGCCTTACAATGGCTTGGCTTGGTGTTTCATCTGAGAAGATGCTGATTGAAAAGGAGAGACAGTGAGTACGCGATCTGCCTGAGATACACTTGCTACAAAGTGGACAAAGCTACAACCATATATACATTACCTCCTCGCATATATTTGCTTTTTACCATCTTTATAATATGTATGTAAAAATGTACATGTATACTACTCGTTGTCAGTATGGCAGTAGGGAAGTATTTTGAAGAAAAGATAGATTTATATACATACGCCATATTATTACGGAAAACAAAGAAACCATGTACATGTAATAATAATGTGTACTGAAATCATGAAATCACTGTGTTGCTGGTTGAGTATCAGTGACTCGACTACCGTCTGCTGCCGTTTTATTTATTTTTTCTTTCGTGTGATCTTTCTCTCTCTCTTATGTTTCAAGTTTCACATAAAATTTTGATCTCTTTCAAGCTGTTTGTTTCTTATAAGAACAAGCATCTTTGCTTTTTTTGTCTGAACCGTACCGTGGGAACTCAGCTGTACGAAGATGAAGTTGGTCCTTGAGTTTCCCGTCCATTATTATGCACATGTTTTTCTTTCATTTCCTCTTCTTCCGAAAGTATGAATAACTAATTTAAACTTCTGTACTCAGAAACATGCATTCTAATGATGATGATTATGATTACAGGATGAGATAAAATGGAGAATGGTAAAATAATAAAGACAATGGAATAAAACAAAAGGCAAGTGCCCAGGCAATTAATTACACACGCGGAACGGACACACTTGGTATTTTACATATAGCAAGTATACAACAATGTATATTTTATGGTTATAAAAAACTTTTGTTTTTTATTTCCAATTTTACTTTCGATGACAAAAAACAAACAGAAAAGTATGTAATGACAATATTTATGATAGATTTAGTAATATAAACGGTAGTAATAATAGAATGTATGTAAGGTAATGTATGTATGCATAATAATTATTATTATTATTATGCATTACGTATTCATATTTTTTTTCCACAACTTAACAAGTTTTCTTTTCATTCTTGCATGATAATAGCATCGTATATCGATGAAATATTTTTCCATTTTTTTTGCTGCATCAGCTAATCCAGTGCAAAACTGACAAACACAAGTACTTTTGCTGGAATGACGAAAAAAATCTATACACTAAAAGTCACCAGTTTTTTTTTGTTACAAATGCTTATAATATTACACCGTTACATAAGTTAGAGAACAATAGAGACAGATCAAAGATAGATTGGAAACGCATCATAGGAATCACAAAAAGATATATTATTAACTAAAATGGCAAGTATTTGTGATTAGAATAGAGATCCCAGGAAAAGATCTGTCCTCTATATCTCTGTATTGCATTGCATTATTACGATAATCCCAGTTTGTTGAGATGATACAATGTTTCAATTATATACCAGTTCAACAATCTATGATTTTTACAATCTTCCAAGTATGTAAATAGCCAATCCATTTGAAATATTTTATATCTATTGCAAGTATTGCTTTTCCATGCTATTTTCAATTTGTCTCTACTGTTGAGTTGTTGAAGTACATAGTTTGACATTACATATTATAGGTAGTATAATCATAATACATAGACGACAATGACCATGTACCTAATAGTTCACGCTTAAATTCTAGATATTTTTATACGAATTGCAAATGCAATCTTGAATCGTAAAATGTAGTACAATAATATATAGTTTTTTTTAGCGAAGTGAGTATATTTTTTTACGATATTACGTTCTTGTATTCATACCAATACCATCATGATCATCGAGATACTAGAAATAATGGATTTCATTTGTAGTACACCTTTTTGTTGTTGATGATCTGCACAATTTACATATTACGTCATGCACAAAGATGTTTTTTTACGACGAATATATATATATGTAAATATAACTTGTGTTCACAACTAAAAACTACAAAACCTCCTTAATCATATTATCGTTTCCTGACAGTCTCTCCCTAGACATAAGATTAATAGAATGTAATTCATAATTTATAATATATATGTGTGCCTGTGTACACATACATACCTACATACGTACATAGAATATAATATAGAGCTACGGTTAAAAATTACTGTTGTTTTTATAATATAAACTATACAGATATAGCTGATTATCAAAGTCACAATACAATAATTCATGCATTTTCATACTGTTTTACAGTGCTACAAGTTATAACATTGTATAATGTAATCAATGTCGACGGCTCGCTGAAATTGTATACGACAACGCACAAAAATTTACTCTATCGTAAATGATTAATGTGTTTTCGTGGATCGGTATGCACATTTTTTGCCATTTCTATGTAATCAATGTCGACGGCTCGCTGAAATTGTATACGACAACGCACAAAAATTTACTCTATCGTAAATGATTAATGTGTTTTCGTGGATCGGTATGCACATTTTTTTTGCCATTTCATTTTACTGCATATATGTACACACATACATTTATATCGTACTCATTTTTAAAGCCCGTTCCGTTCTTCCCATATTTTATATATATATGCATTCTCATTTTACCGAACCGTATTGTTAGCATTAGCATTAATACATATATTTACAGATGGAAATACAATCAAAATGATTAGTAGTTTTATTATAAAGTTACTACAACGTGGGCAAAACCAGAGAGTAAAAACTCGATAAGACCAGTAATAAATAACAATGATAATAATAACACTTTTTATGATGCAAAATAAGAAAGCAGTTAAACTACCAAAAAGTTTTGTGGAATATCACAAAAAAAATACCAGCATTGTTCCTCTAATTTGATGTATCTTTGATATTATAATATATATTTTTTTAAAGTTTGGAATGCTTGCCAGCAAAAACGTAGTGCCAGCCTAACAGTATACAGCACAGTTGGGCATCACGCGTGCTAAATATTTTTTTGTTGCAGAGGCGTGTCCGACAGTCTATGCTTTGTCCACAAAGATATTTTAAAAATTATGTTCACGTTTTCACAATAATTAACAATCTTCTACAAAATCACAATCGAAATATAATAAAAACCGGTCTCAGTACATTCTTGTGTTCTTTCAATTTGTTTGTTTATCATGTATACAGACTTATGTGGCTATAGAGTGTATAGTAGTTACATACGTGATTGTAGTATTAACTAACAAGTATAGTACATCATGTTACACATTACACACAATAAACTATAATATAAATACCAACACACACAAAGTTAGTTAATAGTGAATAAGTCATATATGTATACATACATATTATGTATAATAGGTAGTATATCTGCAACCTAATCCTGTTTTAGCACTTTACAGAACACTTATTCCATCTTAGAAATATTATCTGCTAAAAGTCTTATGCACGCTAGTAAACTAATCATGAATCAATCATATTGTATGAAAAGAAATGATAAAACATTATATAGCATTATTATTATTCTTGTCAAAATATAAATGGCTATTACACTTTTTTTTATTAGAGTAACTAGTTGTTGTAATCCTGAAAAATTTTAATTTAGCTTTAAAGGTCATTTTTTTTAGAATTATGCGACATTCGAAAACTAAAACCTAGCCAATTCCTTTTGTGATCATGTTTTTTTATTAATTTTTTTCTTCTTCTTTTCGTACAAATGGTATTATTTAGATTATATTTTAGGGGACATTCTATTTAGAAAAGTGTCCCCTGGCAAGATTTTTTTTTTTAAATGATAGCCTGATACCTACGCTTATATTATTATTACAATAATATAACGAGTATATTAAATTCTTTTCCTATCTTTTATGAAGTTGACAATCTTTTTTTTGGCTGTATGGGTTTGCGTTTTTTTGCTTCAAAATTGGTTATCATGTATGTATTTAGTGTCCAAATTGTATAACCTGCATAAAAATATACCATCTTTCAGCGATAATATTGGGAATTGAGAAAACCGTTTGCTGTACTCATGGAAGGAAGTTAAAATTTGTAATACGTCATCGATCACAAAACTCACAAATATGTGTTTACTAATGAATTATAATAATAATCATTACATTCTAGAAATTATTATTTATATAAGGTAATATTTATATCCTAGCTATATAATAACAATAACATATGTATGAAGTGAAGAAGAGCAATATGAGCATTAGCACCAACAACTTCTGCTGACGATTATGATTACAACTTTTTCTTTATCCTCCTCTCATCATCACCAGTGATTGGGTCGGTTTATTTTGTTCGTTTGGTAATCTTTGGTCTTATGGTGTGTGTATTAATATATCTATGCATGAATGTATTTTTAACTGATTCCGTATTTCCCCAAACACCTTTCTTTCAGTCTCTAAAAATATTCTCCAAGATGATAATAATAAATATAGGTATGTATTAAAATATCAAAGAGAAATATTTCGCAAGCTACTATTTAACACCAAATCAATTATTATAAAAATAAAAATAAACTTTGCATTCTAACAAGTAGTACAACATAAGTAAAATATACAACTCTCAAAAACGAATTTAATTAGCAAACGTGTACATGGGCATGGGTCTGGGTTTTCGAAAGTTGCACCATTATCAATCCTTCCTATTATTCCTCAACTTGTGAACACATTTTTGAATTCGTTTGCGTTAACTAATCATATCGTTATGCAATTACGGATCTATATAGTGAATCCGATCTATAGCAATCTTCAACTAACTCTACCTTCAACTGCGAGTTTTATAGAGAAAAATCATTCTTTTGATACAAACTTGCTATGATTAAAATCGTAGAAAAATCAAAACGTAAATGCGCACATGCGCTCAAAAGTTAGTTTTGTACGACAGATAGATAGGTCGACAAAATCAATATGAAGGTAAATAAGATTTTATTGGGTTCTTTTAAAGGTGCACGCGCGCGTGTATATTAAGTGGTTGGTACTGATCTTCGCATTCATAGTATACGTAAATTTGTCCTGATTCACTCACACTAATTTCATGAGCCAGACTCGAGAAATTTTAAAAATAAACAGGTAGCATTAATGGAAGGTTGTTTTAAAAGCATTACATTACATTATTTTGTAATTCTTCCTTCCAAAAAGTCGACTTTACTGTACTTTCATAATCAAGACCATATATTTTTTTCTTTATTGTGTTTGGTTTTTTTTATTAGTAAAGCTGTTGTTGGTTGGTTTCGCGAAATCTTCATGTTATATTAAATAAGCAAGTATTGCAAAACAAAAATTAATTAAAAATTTAAATCTCAACGAAGTTGTCAGTAATATCATAATAGAATTAATGTAGCTTAGAATTCCACAACACAAAACTAAAAGTACATTCTATATCTACATACATATTATATTATATCCTGTGTTGTATGTATAATATGATTAATTATAGTAAAATATAAACTTATACTTATATCAAAAAATCGCTATTGTAAATTGTTATGTAATTTAATTGAAGTACGTGGTAGTAGTAGCAGTAGTGTGTACTTTTCTATTCATTACGGTGCGAAAACTTTTTTTTACGTCCTCCTCTCAATTATACATACATCCTACTTGAAGTTATGTTCCTTAACTTGAGCAGGGTATACGTGATGGAGACACTGACTTGTAGAACCTTGACATTTTCCTTCTAGATTATCTACTCCGGATTTTACTTTTGTGGACACTCCATTTTCTCCTTCTAATGCTAATTGGTATTCCGCGAGTGAGTTCATTCCAGCCTCTAGCAGTCCTCTTTCAAATTATCTGTTTAAAGTTTTCTCCCCTCAACAAAAAGTGTCTCGCCCACTTACACCACTGGCTTTCTTTCCTTATCAACATTCCCCACAAGTGGTTGAAATAGTATATTAATAGTAAAAATTACATTAAAGTAAAGAGAATTTCCTTGTTTATCTACTTCGTCCAGTCAGTTTTGAATTAAAGTGAGACGCCAACAGATTTCAGTTCTGAAAACACTTCCGTGAAGAAAGCCGGTTCCGCATTGATTCGGAGCATATCCCGCGACATCCGATTCACGATGAGTAAGCATCTATGAAAGAGAAATACACAAAAATAGAAGCAAATTAAATTTGAATTTTTCATTCTTCATGTCAATTAACTGTGAGCCACACAGGAATAACAAAAAAAAAGTTCATCCAATATACATACATCCGTTGTGCATATACGAATGAAACGACTTGCGAGCACGCTTATCCCTACTACAAGGCTTAATGCATTTTAAATTATGCAGGATTTACTTTCATTTCTCTCCCTTAAACCCTAAGACCTTTTCGTTTAATGTTTTTCTTGTTCATGCTCAATACAATCCCACAAGGTTTTCCCTTTATTCAAGGAGGAGCTGAATGTGGCAGAAGACGCAGATGAGGAGATGGTGTTGGAATTGCTCGCACTATTGCTGCTGATGCTGGTGGAGGATGAATGGTTTTTGTTGATGTTGTTGTTAATGTTCGAGGAAATGGGCAAATTCCCATTATTGCCATTGTTGTTTGCAATCACGTCTGCATCGACCAAACTGGCTGTTGAGGAAGCGTCAGAAGAATTCGAGGTTGTTATTGTGGAGGAGGATGAAGATGAAGTTAGTGCATGTCGGGGGTTGCGATTTTCCGAGGTGTTTGATCCCAACCAAATGCCCTCTCGAACAAGCAAATAGACGAAAACAATATTTGCTGGGTTGATGAAGCCAACATCCTGAAAATTGCCACCAAAGGGTACATTATAATTAAAGTTTCATACATTTTTTTCATTTACGTTCAATTTCAAAGAAACAAAAATCACATTTCAACAAAATCTAATCTTATTCTCTCAATCTTAAAGGGTAGATTGCATGTCACCGTCACACACCCACTAAGATAAAAATAGCAATATGGACGTACATGAGAGATTACATTGATTTGCATAATGGCTCCGGATGAGGTACTTTTATTTTCACTGTTTAAAAAATTATCTTCCAGATGCTAGATGCTTTGCATAAGGATAGTAGTTTCATTTACACTATATCTCCATATTACCTACACGTGTTGTAATATTGTATTGATTTATACCAGTTTACCTACATGTTTCATGAAGGTGTGTGCATTAAATTTTTTTCGCGAGAGGGTATAAAGTATGTTTATGGAAGATTTTAATGACTAGCGTTACTGGAGCTGCCCACAATTACTTTCGCCAAAAGACGGAGAAAAAAATAAAGGAGCATAGCAAAAAAATAATAAAGCTATGTAAATCTCAGCGGCAGACGCCTTGGGAGTATTTTAGCGAAAATGAAGTCATTCTTGCATTGTGCCAGTGCTTAAAATACACTTTAATTAGATCCATAAGTAAACCTGAGCTACACAACCGCCAGAGCAGTTACTATTTTAGTGCACCTTTAATAGTCAGTTCATTCCTCATAACACTACCATTCGTATTCTCATCATCAACACCATGGATGTGTGTCTGTGTGCACACAGAAGAACAAGAGAGGGAGGCTTAACAACTAAATGCGTAGTATTAAGAACCAGTCAACTCGACCAGCTTGTACTAATAAAACATCATTACCATCATCATCGTCTAGTCTGCTGCTGGCAGAATCAGTATTATACTTTTCCGAGAAAATGAGTTTTTGGTAGCTAATATACCTACCTAGTAGCCATTGTGTGTGCATTGTATGCACCTCAATATAAAATACTCACAATCATGCAGCTATTAGTCAACGCGGAGAAAGCACACAAGCACATACAACAAACACACACGTAGAGCTTTTGATCCTCATCAATGTCAGCTTCTCGTGCTAAGCTCGTATTAAATTCAGCTTCGGAAGTTGCTCCATTGAGCTGATAGTACTGCTGATATACATTTTCTTCTACAAGGCTATTTATTAGGGGTAAATAAAGATTCAATGTAATCACATATTATTATATGTCCACACACCACACACTGCGACTTCAAACTATTCTCATATGCATAGGTGGGTATTCATATATGAACAATGGAGAAAGTTGTAATAAATGATGTTTGTGCATTGCACTGCCCTTATACCAGTTTGTGTAGTAAAGAAACTGCTAAAATTTACCCATAAAATACAATAGCCCTTTTTGATATGGACGATAAGCAAAGGGTGAGCACATTGAGAAGGTGCTGCGCTATTGTAATAGTGATAGTATATACATACACAATACATAGACATAGGTAGGTAGTTGCACACTTTCAAAGAGAAAAAAAGTTGTGGGTTAAAAATTTTTTGACGTGAATTACTGCCGAACATGACACGTTTGTCACACAGTTGGTGCCCTTTCTATTTTTTTACATAGGATAAAGGGCATTTTGCCAGGCTGACCGTGCAGAATACATGAAAAACGTGTGTTCAGTTCCATGCTTCCGTCAAAATAAAATAAATGAACTGTAGTGGCAACATTTGTTGTTACAAGAACAGGAAATTGAATGAAAGAGAAAGTTTTGCCCGTTGTCATTATGGTTTTGTGGAATTGATAGAAGTCCGTAAGTACAAATGAGTTGCGAACGTGCCAATACATGGAACGTAACGCATCTATTATTATGTGATTTCAGATATCACTATAGTTGATAGTGCATTTACAGAGTGTGGTTTGATTGAAGTAACTTTAATTATGATAAAAGGTATATATATGATATGTATATGTTCATAACGTTCACACATTGCCTTCCCACTGTGTAAGGCGTGGGCAATTGTAATTGTACCTTTTCTACCTGTTTGCTATTTACCTGTTACTGTTACCATAATGTAATTAATTATAGATGAGTGTACATGGTTTTAATGCTGTTTCGCCGAAAAAGTTTTTAAAAACATATGCATTCAAAATGGTTTTGTATTGCTGTGTGCCCTTTTTGTTTTCTCATGAGACAAAAAACATACTCCATGACATGACAGTCCATGTCATTTTATCTGACATGACTGACACGCTGCTACAGTACAGCGTGAGATGAACGGTATGAACATTTATTTTTCATAAATGTTTTCATAGCAAAAAACTTGCATATGTGTGAATTTGCAAAATGTTTTAGCGAAAAAGGTCTCATCATAATTAATGTGCACTCATATGCACATACTACTATGATGACACATGACACACATGTTTAGCTAACAGCAGTTATTTTGTCACTCGTGCCCCTTTGCTCTGTCAAAATTGAATTATTTTATGCACCCTAAGCTCTGTGACGGTGGCTTTCAGAGTTAGCTGTGAACTAACAAGGTTTCTCTTCTCCTTGACTGAGCGACGTCTGAAAAGAGCATAGTGTTGTTAATTTATTCGTTGTATTACTACAAATGACATTAAAACCTTTTAACAGGTATTTTCACTTTGGTCGAACATATTAGTGTTTAGTCGACACGGGATTGGTATGTTATGGTATGGGCTTGTTCGCTTGCTTTGCTGAAGTGAAAATGAGTTTCTGCCGTGATGATGGTAAAGTAAAAACTCCAATTTACTTTATATTGTTACATCTGTACTAAATATATTGAAAGGTCTGCGGCTATGGAAAACTGTTTGGTACGAAAATTCCAGAAAATTGTGGAACGTATACTTACACACACATAAACTGCTTGCACGACATTTAATGCATAAAATGCCACAGGGAAAACCAACCGAATAATTGCACACATACGGTACGGTGAAAGTTTGCCTACTGTGAAATTTACTACGTTTATTAACGCAACAACGTCGTCTGTCAGGGTCATTCTAATTAAATTTTTTATACCTGCGCTGTGAAAATCAACTTCAAGATCGTAAAAGCATGCATAGTCAATTATGCTTGATTAGAGGATATTTTAAGGAAAAAATTTTTAGTTTATCTTTTTATTGCACTATCTACAAAAATGTTGACAGTATAAAAAATCGAAAAAGTACTCGATATGTGTGAGGGGACAGACAACGCAATAGACATGCAAGATACCATGCGCAAAATTCATTCATCTTCCTTAAAAATGTGATAAAAAGTTATATAATGAAATAAAAGTATTTTCTGGTCTTTATCAGGATTTTCTCTTACCTGCCAGCCTTGAAGTAATAAGCTCCGATCAACGGTTCGTAACCAAAGAATAGCATCCGAGGGTTGGAAATCCTTTAGTTTTTTACATTTCCGACATAGGAACACCCCTAAGCATTTGAGTAACTCGGAGGTTGACGCTTGAATGACAGTACGACGCCCTACCAGAGGGCCGGATGTAAGGATCGCCTTTGGAGCAAGTTTCGTGTCGATCTTTGTCTGTGACTGGGGAGGACATCTGGCCAAATCTAGCCCTAGAAATTTACAAAACAATGATCAAAACTTTATAAATAGAATAAAACGCAAGGATGTGTGTGGTTTTTGTACAACGCATATATATCACCAATTATATACTCGAGGACTATCGAGGACTTTGGGTTTTGTAGTTCTTGGAAGGTTTATCTGAGGAAATGTTTTTGTTTAGTTTCGGGTGACCATAATTCATGTGATGATAAATTTGTTGTGCAAAAGCCCCTTCAAAGAAATTAATAATTAATTGCGACAAAATCATCCGCATGATGTGGACCGCATCCCAGTTGTTACGAGTGTTGATCACGAAATTAGAAACTCCTCATTACTGCCTAATTTCGTAATAACCTCCAAAACTAGTGAATCCTTTTTTCGAACCCACGTCTCTCTCATTTCTATCGAACTTAATTTCGTCATTCTATCTACTTCAAATAAAAATTGCTACTTATACTGCAGAATTCTAGGAAATCATTTATTGACATCATTATTTGACATACTCGGTGTTGTTTTCTCTACGACATGCGACAAAGCGACAAATTCGAATTACCTACAAATTGAGAAACCTTCACTTTGTCCATAATAAACAATATATTTACTTCAACTACATACCTAAAGCCTCAGGTTGCTCGTTTCGTTTCCTCTTCCTAGTAGTGGTACTCATTGATTGACGCTTGTCCGAAGAAATTAATCTAATATTGTACATAATTGAATTAATTATGTCTATTTATTCTCAATGTTGAATTAAAATTAAGCTTACGTCAACGTAATATTATTATTATTATTAAGTATTTCTGTCCATGTATGAGTTATTTAAATCAAATATTCATCGACTACTGGCGATAAAAAGTTTTCATGAACACATTCATGGGTTGATGTGTCATGTGGAATGTACATTATGCATTCAAACGAAACAAGGAAAATATGCAAAGAGCAAACACAGTAAATATTCATATTGTCCACAAACTTTAGACAAATACTAAAATCATTTGCATAATCAATTACAAAATATTTAATTGCTATTACTAATATCATAGATTAAATATGAGAATCTCACTGACTAGTTATAATATAGACATTTGGCAGTCTAAAAAGTCTAAATCAAATAAATATTTAAGCACTTTTTATATTTATTTACCATTTTCCCTGTTGTAACCTGTCTGTCGCTGGTTGAGAGCCTATGCAAAAAAATATCATTTGCCTCCTGTTTCGAGTGAATCTGATCTGAGAGAGATACTTATCATTCATTATTACAGTATTCCCTTGTCTCGACCAATTTTCGAAAGTTCCAATTTTATCCCCAATGTCTCACAACTCTGCACTTCTTGATCAAAAAATATATATCTACTATCGGGACCCATTAGATGAATAGATTTACACTTTGGACTTT
>JAHZNC010004684.1:0-12970 GCA_027744095.1 Zhuqinia jingwanae | reverse complement strand
TTTTCTCACTGCTTTGCTACTTCGTTGTCCCGTTGTAAGGGTTTATTATAGAAAGTTTTTACCATGTTGGTAACTGGATCCCTACTAGCCATATGTACTACTCCTCCTCAGGCATTCCATATTATGTATGTGTGATCATGTGTGATATGATGCGATGTTGATACACTATCACCTTTATTCTACACGTATTCTACCCAGCAGCAGCAGCAGTGCCCAGCCAATTCTTCCACTAGTAAAACTTGTGTTACTCAAAAGTTAAAGTTTTAGTGGTAGTGTTAGTAATAGTTGTATCAAAATGAACATATGAAATGAAACGCATGACCAGTCAGGCAGATCGTACAGTAGTAATAATGCACACTTTATCTTCTCTCTATTTTCTCTCTGTTGGGTGCTCTTTACATCTACGCACCATTATATTATAACTACCTTTTTTCGCTTTTTACATCAACTGAATTGATTCACTGGCGCTCTGTGGTGTGGTTTTATATAATGCACTTTGCGGCTTCCCATAAAATGATGTCTTTTTTTATCTCATACAAGAAAAATTCCTTGTGCATTTCCCATACTCATTCCAAAATTTACAGGCAGCATAGCAGCAGCACCACCAATGCACTTTACTGTAACAGCTATATAGCAGCAGAAACTCAAAAAAGTTTCCTTCGCATCCTCTGGAACGGCTACCTATTTGACTACAATGTGTATGCGATGTGGCAACTGTTATCCCTATTTTTTTACAACAAATGTAATATAAATGCAACTCATGAACTTAATGCACTTGATATCTACTCTTTATTTTATGGCTTCACTACCAATTTCTATATACCTAATATCTATTCACGTTCATATTCCCTTACTTTTTTTCCAATTTACAACAACAAGGCATAAAATGGCACAGGAGACCAAAAAAGCTATATTATATTGTGACTCCACACAACCACCACTTGAATTGGCTAGTTTGTGTGAATATAAGACTTTTTTTTAAAATAAACTGCGTGTCTATCTATGTATGTGTGTAGAACTTGAAACTGATTCCCTATGCAGGTCTTCCTCGTTAAAATGTATAGAATCTGAAACTAGCACGAGATTTTAATTGACTTTATACAAAATTGAATAGAGGGAGCATGAAAAGCGGCGAGAGAAAGAGGGGGAAATGATCGGAACATGTGAACTGGATATAAGATGTTGATATGCAACGAACGCAATAAAAGTGAATGTATAAAACCTACCTATCTTTGTTTTCATGTACTTGACATCACCACAAGGACAAGTCACAATCCTGGAGTTCAAAATTGCCTCTCTCTCTCTCTGCATGTACGCTTCTCGTATATGATCGTCTATCGTCTGTTTTTAATAATGCAATTTTCATGGCATGATTTTGTGCGTCTACAGTAAAAAAAACTTATATGTATTCTTCAACGCAGAATTTGCTGCCTCTGAAGAAGAAGGAAGAAAACGAAGAAATTTAAAGTTTTACACAAGAGACGAATAAAGATTTTTATAAAAGTAAGATTATATAAGAATAATGTACAAGTAAGCAATAAAAATATAATGAGCGCGCATGAAGCAATCAATATTACAATTATATGATCGTCTATCGTCTGTTTTTAATAATGCAATTTTCATGGCATGATTTTGTGCGTCTACAGTAAAAAAAACTTATACCTCAATTCTATTTTAATGTATTCTTCAACGCAGAATTTACTGCCTCTGAAGAAGAAGGAAGAAAAAGAAGAAGAAATTTAAAGTTTTACGCAAGAGACGAATAAAGATTTTTTTTATAAAAGTAAGATTATATAAGAATAATGTACAAGTAAGCAATAAAAATATAATGAGCGCGCATGAAGCAATCAATATTACAATCAAATAGGTTGAATGGATGCAGTGTTGAAATAAATGCCGACTTACTTCCCATTGATATTTATTTCGGTTCTTTCTTATCGAACATCTTATTGTACTTTTTATTTCATACTTGCCCCAATTTAGTAACAAAGATTAGAGCCATAATGTGCAAATGGCTCGACATTACTAGGTTGGTTTTTTATCCTCTCTCCACAAAAAAAAAAAGACTGAGGGCTTACAACACAAAACTAGAATTTTATAGAAAAATATCTCATTGTTAGTGTAACCAACTAGCCTGATTACTTGGTTATGCGTGCTTTTGGCACGTTACAAATAAACATGCCAACTGGATATAAAATTAATAAACATTAAAGTACTTGCTCACCATACGAAAAATAATGTATAAGTTCACATGCATGTTTTTCTGCAGCCCACAAAAGACAAGAATAAAACCACCAATTTTACTTTGAAATGGGATAACGTTGCTTTCACCACTCACCACTTTTGATTTTGTATTGCATAACAGTAGTAAAGTTGAAGATACAAACTACATAAAAGCCTAGATATTTTTTTGCTTCTTTGGATCATCACAGCAAATAGCAAACTTTATGGGTTTTTTTCAAAGCAGTGAAATATTGTTCCACAAAAAATGCGTAAAGTGCGTTCAAAGCAAAGTACACCATACTTGAGCAAAGAATTTTTTGATCTAGTGACGTGCCTTTGCTTGTACGATAACATTTATTTATGTGTGAAGTAATGAATCATTCAAAAAGGTTAAGAAGAAGAAGAAGAGAAAACTGCTTTGTTGGATTCTTGTGGGTTTGTTTTTACCAAAAGTATATTACAAGGAAAAATAGTAAAGGAGCTTCGTAGTGTAATGTAATATAATAACAACAGTAACAATAATACAACATCAACACCATTTATACTGTCTTGTTGTTGCAGTCGGCTGTATACTAAAGCGGCACAATTTTTTTTATCAAAGTCGTACATCACCGTCACAGCGTACAAAAAATGTATAAAAATCCTTCAGACAACAACAACGACGAAACAGAGTAAGGCAACAACATAACATTAAAGAATTTTTTTTATCTTCGAATTCAAGCCCAAGAGCTATGACCAGTTTCACTGAGAGAGCTCGTTACGACTTGCTTCGAAGAAGAGAAAGGAGAAAGAAAAATCAGCAAAACATGTGCCTTCTCTGTTAAACTGCCTTACTTTTTTAATTCAACTTGAGCTGCGAGCGATATGAGAGAAAGTAGTGTGGTGGTGGTGGTGTCGTAATAACCACTTCTTCAAAAGAACTCGTTTGAGGAGTTTTTTTTTTGGATGTGTAAAAAATACTAACCTCGTTTACAACAAACTCTTGTATAACAAAATTCCAGTACCTCCGATTATGATACCGGGATTGGATATTCCTCTGCTCTGCTTCTTCTTCTGTGTAGTATCAATTTTCTAACCATGAATAAAAGCATTCAGGTACCTGTGTATTTTGTGTATCCTTTCTTTATGAGGTATACATACATCAAAACAAACATTGAAATACTATACGTACATAGGAATGATGTTTGTATACAGGATAAAAATAAATAAATTTTTTTACACCCTTCCTCCATTTCTGAGAAAACTTCATTTTCTGTTCACGCACCCAACCTACCAAACAAACCTTGACTGTACTTTACCAGAGCGTGGAAAGTTCCTGTCGATGAAACCGAATGTTGTATATCGAATCGAAGGTAAGTAGAAAAGGAAAGCTTCTTCCTCTCTCTCTCTCTCTCTTCTAAATTATTATTGACATGGCATAGTTAAAAAAAGTAACACGTTTGTATCTACGTACATGCATACCTACAACCTAAAAAAAAATTGGAGGTGGAGATGTGTGATATTTGTTTGCTGGTAGTATGGTGGCAGCTTTCAGAGATTTATTTATAAACACAACATCACTTCCAAGAAAAGAGCTGCTCAACAAACCGAAACTCCTTTCCTGTATCGTGATTTTCTTTTTCCTTTTTACCGGACATAATCGGTTTGCTACCGGTTTCTATTTCAGCGTTCATGATGTTCAGTTGGATTCTTAGAATATAAGTAATAACCTCTCCAACATTTCTCAATAAATTCATGTGGGTGTCGATAGTGTTAGATATTGTTGTGTACACAGTACACACACATATACCTACTTATTTACATTGTATCATGCCTGCCACCACCATAACTAAAATCATTTAGAAACTTTTTGCTTTACTGCTTGTGAACTACGTACACCTTCTCAATTTCACATTTCACACACGATAAACGCTTCATCTACAGAGAAAGCTTAGGGAAAACCGCAAAAAAACGATAAACGAACTTGTGTAAATAGTTTATAAACAGGAAGCGGCAGTCGCAACAACAGAAAAAAAATCCTCACCATCCACCCACCACCACCACCGTCGCAACACCAGTGAAATGGCCTATGTCATCATGATGATGGGTACAAAGTGAAAGTGGAAGAGTGTAAAGAGTGCCGAACAAAAGAAGTGTGATGTGATTGTGTGTGTATAGCCACCCATGAAGCTATTTTGTTCCGCACTTTATTCATTCTTCCCCTTTTTTTCTAAGTTTACTCCATTACGCCTATATAACGACGACTGTATAAGAATTCAACCGTTCTTCTAAAACGGATAACGATGCCAAACAAAAAAATTGTGTGAGAGTAGCCCATCGACAAACAATACATTTACACTTTTTTTATCAACAGTTAACCACTCTCACGCAACAACAGTAATAGACGGAGCAGACGAGCAACAACAAAACCATGACCGACCATTAGCTTTACACAGTCATGTACCCTTATGTACCTATATACGGGTATATACCTATGCAGTAGGTATAAATAAATAGGTACATTCATTTTCATTTTCGTCGTTTCCGTTTCTCTCTCCTCTTGTAGTACGTCAATTTCCTTCTTTTTACTTACTCTTTGCTTTGATATAAATACTTCCCTGAACACATACTACTTCCAAGAAATGTGAAGTCATGCGCCATTGTGATTTGTTGTAATGTGATGATGACCATGCCGCTAATGATTAGAAGCAGCATGTGATATGAAGATGATATTGGGATGATGAGTGATGAGACGATGACGATAAAATCCGAAAAGTTATGTACATACCAACATTGTGCAAGGTTGCTTCTTTGGAATTGCTGGTTCCTAAGTCGTGAACTATCTTGTTAGAGAGAACATGGATTTTTTTTTCTGTTGTAGGCATGCATTTGTTCCACACAAGTTACCATTTTCTTTTTGATACCTCAACCCAACCGCCTTAAAAATTTCCAATTGCATTTTATTTTTAGACCACAAGATAAAGTATTGGAAAATGGTGCAGTTTGGTGGCGTGTGCATATATAAATTACACCCACATTCAAGAATTCCATGTTAAATGGGAGCATATTCGCATATCGATATATAATATGACGATAAGTTGAAAACGCTATCAACATAATATGCACATGCATACCTTACACACATAATATATAGGTATATTACATATAATATGTACACAATATTACGCTTAAGGAAACTCATCATGAAAATATATAAAATTCCATACAATCCCGTAAGAAACACTCTTCTCCACCTTTTCCCTCCTCGCTTCAAGAATCATTCAACGAGGAAACAATGAGATCATTTGTAGGAGCCGAATATGATTAGTATTCAGCGTAGTGCTGAAAGGTACGTATACGGCTTGGTAGAGTAGTTGTGTTGGATAATCAAGTGGAAACACAAATATGTACATACGTAGTGTAGACGTACATATCATATATGGAGACGGCAATATTGTGGAATGCTTTGCGTGCATATGCGTAGTTGGAAGTAGATATTTAGCAAAAATTTGAATTCATGTCATTTTCCTCGCTCGTTTTTTATTCGTCAAAATGTGTAACACGCTATTTTTGTAACTCATGACATGAACTGGCGGCCGTATGTACCCTTTTGTTATTGTAACTGGTAACTAAAACTGTATTATGGTGCTGCTATAAAACTTGCACTTGTCGCAAAGCTAATGATAAAAAAATCAGACCCATTGTCTAGATTGTAAACATCTACATGTAGCTACATTCATACATACGTACATACTTACGAACAAATAACTTAGCAAATAAAGTGAAGGAAATGTGCATATTCCCATTTTCTCTGCTTTTCTCAAAGTAATATCATAAGCAGGTAGAAAGTGCAGTAGTAGTAGTGATATAAAATGCATTTTTGTAAATTGTTTCGTTTAAATTGGCTTCTTTATTTTGGTGACGGTCGAGAGAGGTCATATTGTATATTGTCATACTATGGCTGGTTTGATGCGCCACAGGGATCAATACCTAAATTTTCTTTTCAGTAATTTCAGCATTCAGACAAAAGAAAATGATTTCATTTTCTCTGGCTTCTTCTTCTCTAAGCTCAGAAACACACACACACACACACAAACCAGCTCCCTTCTTTTCCATTCCTTTTTTAGTTTCAGATAATAAAAAATTGCAACTTGTACAGAGGTCCCTTTTGCATAATAATGAGGTTTAACATAAAAGAGCACAATATCACAAAATTCCGTAGCATGTCATAGGGTTGTAGAGAAGAGAGTTAGGTTACATAATATAAGAAATACGTGCATTGGAACAAGGAAAAATTGGAGTGATTTTGTACAAGTCAAACGTACACAAAGACGGAGAGACAAAGAAGCAAAAAGAAACCCAAACGTAGGACATTTATGCTTGCAAATATACACACATCTATATACGTCGTTTACCACAATAAAAGCCGTGTTTCGTATGTACATACGTAATTCAACAACGTATGGATATGGGTATAAATGTAATGTAATGCGGCGGTGGGTGGTGATATAGTAGTGTGATGGTATTCTTTGCAATATTCCAAAAAAAAAACGGAATATTATATTTGAGTTGTGTTGGGGAAGAAGAGAAACACACACATACGACGATGAGTTTTATTTTTTTTTGCCTGGGAGGTCTACGACTACAACTGCTACTTTTATTCGTTAGTTTTCTACTACACTCCTTTCTCATCTCGACATCTCATCTCTCTCTCCTCTCTACCCCTGCCAGTCTTGTAGTAGTAACAGTGACTTACCTTGTTAAGGGAAAGTTGAAGTGTTCAAGAAAGCAGTCAAGTGTAACTTGTGCGGGACAAGTACCCCAAATCCATGGACTTGGTCTATTTCTGGAGTGGTCTGATATGTGCATAATATCATTCTTTATTGCTTTAGCAAAAAATACGCTTTAAGATTATCGCAGACTTTTGCCGAATTTGTGGATTACTTAGCATTAAATTGCTGTACTTACTTCCAACTTTGCACTTTGGACAAGGCTAGTATTTTGAACCATTATGATTTGCAACTAAAAATTAAAATCCCAAATTCTTTATTTTTAATGGTTGTCTTCCAAAACTAATTATTATTATGTAAATGGAAAGAAAACGCAACATTGTAACAAAAGTCTGTTTCATGGTAAAAAATATATGCTAGTTTTCATAGTTTTCATACTAAACATTCTTTAGATTATGTTGTGTTATTGTTGTTACCGAGGCTCGTCACCAGGGATTTAGTGTTGGTAATTTTTGCTATTGTGATCTCCTCTGCTTAAGTCTATTAACTTTGGTACGAAAGTAATCAAAAAGAAACGAATGCGCTTTCAACAACAACAACAACAAACTATATAGCAAAGGAAATTTCCGCGTGCGTACTACTACCATCACTACCGTTGTTGCCATTAGGAGTAAATGTGAAACGCAAAACACCGAAAATGTTTACGGGGTACTTGAACGTTTGCACAGTTTGATAACAAACCAGCAGATTGTAAAGCTAAGCCTATGTGGGAAGCAGACAAAATAAAAGACAAGACAAGCTTTTGCTCTGCCGTTGAAAGGGAGAGAGGGAAAAAGTAGCATAATTTATTAGATTGCACTCGACCTCAATTGATGTCAGTGATGGGCCCCACAAAAATGGAGAGATGAGGGGCAACGTGAGACTTTGTCTATTTTTTCACGCACACACGTAGTGGTGATAACAACAACAATAACAATATAGGGATAAGTCTGGCGACAAGGACAGAGGATCATTATCGTTTTCTAAAACCATCAAATCTTTTTTTCGCTGTTTTGAATGGAACGATAGGATATGATGATGCGTTCATCCGTGAACAGCATTAACCTTTCTTTGCTGTGTTGAGGATTGTATGTCCCGTCTGGGGAGTGTATATATCTCATTGATTGTCATGATTATGATTATGACTATTGAGTATGCAAATATGCTATGCACTACAGTGGCAATCGTGACGATGGTTTCATATTGAAATCAAACTGTATTCAAGGTCGTTTTTTGGAGAGTGGAAATCAAATAATAAATAGGTTGGGCTCTATTGTCAGAAACGACAGTTTATTATAACAATATTGCTAATTTTAGCTAGTGCAAAGCATACAAAAAATGTACGTAATTTGTTATAAGTTCATAAGGTAAAACCTTTTGTATGCATATATTTTTGTATTCTAGCTACCAGTTTGAGTCTTATTTTCATTTTTTTTAAACAACAACAATATTTATCAAACCCCCGTATTGTTTCACAGACATTCAAAGCAACATCGGGCTGGATATGGGAATATCTGTCACATTCCTTTTTTGACACATCTTTTGTTCTTGGCTCCGAGATTCCTGATTCTCAGAGCCATTTCAGAATTCAGTTCAGAATTCAGAGTTCATTTTATTGAACTTTTGTGGTAAAATTTAGCCCTAAAACTGTATGACGCACTAAATACGACGACGTTACAAATGATTTAATCTACCAGGTCGAATCCATTTGTAAGCAGATGGGAACATTTTGAACATGATAATATCAATAATAATAATAAAAAAATTCAAAGTAAACTGACATATTTATGTAATATGATAAACGTTATAAGCGATATATAAGTTATAAATGCAAATCGGTTTTTTAAACGAATTTTTGGAAAATCACCAAAAAGATATCAGTTTATTTGCATCCAGTGAATGGCAAACAAATACAAAAGATAAAATATGTAACATGCAACATCATTTCAGTTTTGTTCACAGATCATTTCAGTTTCAACTATGCTTTTATATATGCTTGCATTTTTACAAGATGACATGTAAATATGTATGTGTATACCAATTCTAATGTTTTCTTGTATTAAAAACACACACAAATGACGCTTCAGTATATATACTTCCTCCGGAAAGAGTAAGAGAACACATTACCCCCAAATGAATTGATTATATATTATGTAGGTTACTTACTTATAATGTTTACGAACGAATAATAACAAAAAAATACATTGCATTACAATTGAAACATATTATCATTTTTAAAATGGAGCACATTACAGATAAATCTTGAAAATTTATTTCTCTCGATATGATGCTATATACATTATAGCTATAGATAAAGTGCACCAGATAGAGGCTCCATGCATCAAACACAACTTTTATGTAATATTCACATAGTGTATTCAAAGTTAGTAAAATGGGTTGTGAGCAAAATCACAATTTGAATGGGTTTTCATCCATATAGAGAGATGAATAAAAAGATTGTGCGAAGAAAATACGATTGCATTTTACGTACTACTTATGAACGGCTAACGACTGGTTTAGCGGATGCTCACAAGTAAAAAGGAAGAAATTCCGTAAAGCAGTTAATTCTTAAAGTTTCCCTCAAAATTGGACCATTAGAAGTGCAACCGGAAGTTTGGCCTTTGTTAATGGCTCCTCTTCCGCCAGGAGGATAACAACAAGACATAAAGGGCAGACAAATGTATAATTCTTGCTGTTGTACTGGACAAATTGCCTTCAAACCAACAACACACTGTGTCTTTAGCATCTTGTTGAAAGTAGGCGGCTACTCCCGCATACTTATACTTTAACAGGGTGCAACACTTTAAACAGAAAACTTTCAACGAATGTTGAGAGCTCGTGAGATAACTGTAATGTAATTAGTAATTAATGAGTGCCAAGGTTTTGTAATCCCATTATCGAAATTTCTTGCAGTATATTTTTTATTTATTGGGTGAAACTTCCCCTATAACTGTGACATTCATGTTGTTTAATTACCCCATATTTGTAAAATTTGATTCCGATTTAGAAAAAAAAAGATCAGGGTTACTTGCTGAACGTACGACCCTAATGTGCACAAATTAAAAGAAAAGTTACTACAGGATTTTACTAAATTAATTATTTTTTCTTTTTAATTGAAGTGGATATTTTTAAGTTGTGGTTAGGAAGCAAAATTTGCTCATATGTCATGTAGATTCATTTCCTACACTCCATGGCTTTATTTTTCCAACAACTTTCATTTAATTTCATTAGTTCACGGTGACTGGTCCTTTGCTTTAGCTTTTAGCATTTGTCCTCTTTCAATCATACTAGATAGACCCTTGAATAAATAGCCCTTGCACTTAACAAACATCATCGGAAATGAAAAGTGGGCTTAAAACACACACACACACACACAGATAGTTCGCATAATTTTACTGAAAAAGCACACAATGTAAATTTAGGTATACTGTTTACGCAAGTTTAGAGAGCGAGAAAGAGAGTTTTAGTCTGAAAACCCAAAGAGGCTTGTCCTACAGTCGGTCAAAAACAGGAACTGCGGCTAAAACAAAGTATTAGGTTTAAGGTAGATCCATATTATGCAATATATATAGATGTACTCATATCATATATCATTTGTGAAAGTAGAAAATCAGAGAAGAAAAGCATTTATATATATATTACTAGTTTTTGGATGGAAGAGAGCAAGAGCATCAAACACCGCAATAGCCACATGACCAACTAGACCACCTAGTTTGTACCATATACCACCACTCTAACCACCAATGCGTAATTTGTGTCCTCCTCATCTTTCTCTTCTCTTCTTGCTAAAAAAATCATGCTCATCCGCTCAACAACACATCGTTTTGTTGCAGTTGCCGGTTTTCTCATTTCTCATCCAAACAAAAAGCCAAAGACCTTTCTCTTTCTTATATATCATGTGTAACTATACATACACTATGTCTGTCTGTGTTTGTGTTGCTATTCTCTTCTCAAAAGAGAAAAGTGTACGCGAAAAGGAAGAGAGAGAAAGCAAATGAGAATTAATTCTGACAGCGATGATGTGACGCTAATGTTTATTACCATCGGCGTCCTACACACAGCCCCGCTG
The DNA here is from genome assembly GCA_027744095.1 of Zhuqinia jingwanae. Taxonomy (NCBI): domain Eukaryota; kingdom Metazoa; phylum Arthropoda; class Collembola; order Entomobryomorpha; family Paronellidae; genus Zhuqinia; species Zhuqinia jingwanae. Next base: position 1,930 of record JAHZNC010004684.1, on the reverse strand, counting down.
TACCGGGTTCTTGTGCTTAAATTTTTTTTCTACTATTTTTATGCAGTAGCAGTAGTAGCGTTTTGTAACCCTTTCGTTTTTACCCTTGTATATTTATTTTTTACTTTTTCTAGTGCCATTATATATTCTACTTCTACCACACACAACATATATATAGCTGATTGCGAATACTTTAAGGATTCTGGTGAAGAAATGAAAAAGCCTGTTTCGTTTTGCTTGAATGGACATACCGTACACCAAAATGCGTAAGTGTAAAAGAGTACATGTGCGAGTGCACATGACACCCTTTATTACAATGGTGAAAGCTACTACTTTAATGCTGCTACTACAGCTATTATCACTTTTCTCACAAAAGAAAAAAAAATGCAAGTACATAAACATAGGTACATACACATATTATATAGTTTTTAGACCAGTCATTACTTTCACAACTCGAGAGAGAGAGAGAGAGGTAGTACTGCAGTGCATTATTATTATATCACTTTGCTGCATTATATGGCTACTTTCTATTTTTGTGGGTATGGTGATGATGGTAGTGGTGTACATTAAGTAAGTACATTAACGAGCACTCCATAATAATGCATTGGAATGTGGACGAACGAGTCTCAAACTTACTTGGTCTCTGTACTACTCTAATGTTAATGTTATATATGTATGTAGGTAGGTATATTTATCTGGATAAGGAAACCCCGTTTGTTATTCTACTTGATATTGTAGTATATTTTGTGTGAATTATACTTACATTTTTTTTGCTGGTGGTACTCATTTCTATAAAAAAAAGGATGAAACTTTTCGGAATAGAAAAGTTGGTTTTCCTGGTTTGTTGTTTTTCGTTTGTTGCTTGCTGCCGTCATCGCCACACCGCAAAAAAAAGCATAAAGAGAAGTGGGAGTGAGGAGCATTAGCAGAAGCATATAGTACACAAAATGTGTCCTCGCCCTCATCATCCCATTTCAGCATTCTTAACTAATGGATTTGGCTTGTTTAAATAAACCATGATGAAGGAAGAGAGTAGTTTGTTCTTAAAGCTCCTTTTACTGTAATTTTAAGACATTCTTTTTCTTGTGGTGGTTGAGTCGGTAGTTGTTGGCAGGAGTATATATGGCGGTAGTGGTGGTTAGGATAATGATGATGATGGTGATGATAAAAGAAAGGGTTACTTATTGTTGTGTTACAAATACTAATAATAACAAGAATGGCGTGGTCGCATTTTGTTAGAGTAAAACGCAAAGCAACCAGTAGAAGCAGAGAAGTAGTAGGCAGACGAAACAAGGAGCAAAAGAGTTTTCTAAAAGAAGCCTCTCGAAAAAGAATAATATTGCTATGGATACAAGGAAAAAAGACAAAATGTTTCCGTTCTTTGCTGTGGTTTTTTGATATAGTAACATAGGTGCATAAATATATATATACATATATATATAAAGTGAAAGTGATTTTTACCGGAAACAGTACTTGGAAACATTCCTGTACATATTGTATGAGATTCCGGTCAAATGTGTCCTGTTATATGAAATTAAAGAATGTATAAACTTGGACAAAGACTCCCGTGTTCATTGTGTAAAACGTATGTGGTTTTAAGCTTCTCGTGCGTAACCTAATTTTCAAATGCGTACACATTACTTAAAAATATCCCTGAAGCAAAATGCTAGAACATATAACTTTTGGATGCGAATTTAATTAGACATGGCTCATAAACCATACTAAAAGTACTTGTATTTCTAAGATTTGTATCAATTAATTCACTGCCAACCAATATTTGATTTTTTCATACATACGTTCCCTAAAGTTGTGCTACGCAATGGGGGAGTAAATTTTTTTTACTACATTAAAACGCGACATTTTGGAGTCATCAAAAAGTAGATAAATTACATATATATGTGTATATATTGTAAATGGTTAGATAAGTAGGGAGACTTTACGTAATATATTT
>JAHZNC010004683.1:0-22523 GCA_027744095.1 Zhuqinia jingwanae | reverse complement strand
CAGCTCTGTATGTAAGAACAAGATGCACCTCGCACTATTTTCCTTACATTTTTCGCTCTTCTGGACTCAGTTGAACGCAGAGTCTGACTGACCTGCATTCTCAGTCTAACTGAAAATGAACTGAAGTTCAGTTGACAAATAAATACCAAATGCAACTGAAAAACTGTGTGACGGCTGCTGCTGTTGGCCATTTCCCTTTCAATTATATTTCAATTACAAATTTTAATATTTTTTCATATTACGTGCGTCTTTATGCATGGTATAATTTCCCCTTGTCAATCTTTGGAATAGGTATATATACTTATTTCTATGTTCAAATTTTACTTTAACAAAGTCTTAAAAATTGCAAAGTACTGTCTTCAAGCAACATGCATATTGTAATGGCAGTGATAAATAAATAAATTTACATGTCCACCTCCCCCTATATATGTTCACGACGAGTAGCAAGATTACTTAGATTACATTGAACAGGTGGAAACTGGAAGACCTTTACTGGTATTGTTATTTTATTAATATCTTTTCGTAGCTTTAGCTTACTTAATAAACAGTTTCTGCAAATAAGTGACAAAAGGTAAGGTAAGTAAAAGGTTTGTAGCGGACGGGGAGAGTAAGCGTGACAATTTGTGACATATGGGATCAGGAGCTCGTGTGACGGTCACGGATCACCATTTGAGATCACCATACGATATCGAGAACTAGACTTTCCTTTTATGCTTAATGCATCAGTTTTAATATTTTTAACATACCGAGCAATTGTGCCATAAGGTATTGTTGTATTTAGTCTTGAGTGAAATATTAGTAAGTAATACGTGACTGAGAAGGGGGTGGGAAGTTAAAAAAAAATTTGTGACACAAATGTGACAAGAGGGGGTCCAAAAATCATGAAACATCAAACCTTTTAAATGCATGGTCCCTTAACATCCTATTGAATGCTTTTGTTCTGAATCCTATGGGAATGTCGTCAATTAATCTCGTAGGTTTCATTTATTCTCAGATCTCAATATTTCAAGAAAATGGAGCAGCAACCCCAGCCCGTATCCTTTGTTGTTTTTGATAATAAAACTGCAAAGAGTTTAATAATGGAAGCTTGTCAGCGAAAAAGATTCAAAGCCAGCTGGAGTTCCAGACAAATTCAAACACTTCCTTCCGTTTTCAAATCGGTGTGCACGATCGATGGTCAACAGTTAAGAGGTACTTATATTATTTATTGATGTCGAAATTTTTGCATTTAGTTCTGTTATCATCAGGGTTTATCATTAATAAACATACATATTTACTCATGAAAAGCTGAAGGACTAGGATCGACGAAAAAAGATGCTGAACAAGTAGCAGCGTACAAAATGTTACCCAACCTAATCACAAGTGGTGAGTTACTTGAATTGATGGCCGTAGACAAAGGGATACTGCAGGAGGAGAAGAGAGTGAATGCCACTGTGAGGGGTGCAACTGTAAACACTTTTAAAAACGATAGCAACAAACAGGTCCACCAAGGTGAAGATGCGCCCAAGTTTGGTTGTGACGCGAGTGAAATAACTGGCGAGCCGATAGGTGAACTAGTTACACTTTGTCTAAGGCTAAGCTTAGGAACACCAACGTATAAGGTAATTGTTTCTTTAAATATTTAGTCAAACAAATCCTCTTGTTCTAAGATTAAATATAAATAATCCTTTGATTTTATACATTGTAGGTCACTGGACAAACTGGTCCTTCCAACGCCCCAAACTTTACCATCACCGTTACAGTTGGTTCTATAACACACAGTGGAAAAGGATCCAACAAGAAGGACGCCAAGAGGATAGCAGCTTTTCGATTGCTGCGGGATCTGAAATCTAAGGAGGACAGAAAATCAAAGAGCCCACCAGTCTTGATGCCATCCTCTTCACAGATCTCTACCAACGAGATAACATCATCTGTGAAAGACACCCCTGAAATGGCGAAAAGATATGGAACTGTAACACTAGAAACGAGTACTGATTCAACTGATGATGATGGCAGTCTTTCATCCGCTTTCGAGTCACCTCCGCAGTCTTCTAGTTCTAGTTCGGCTTCTAAGCGAGAAGTTGAACATCAACTGGACACGGATGATATGGAAGTAAAAAAAATGAGATTATGATTCAACAAACTAATTTTAACACTTGTTATTCTTTTTGATTCTCAGTTATAAATTTAATTTAGTATCGTTTTAAAAGTTTAAGAAATAATGAGTTAAGCATAATATGTGTTTGTTCTGTTTGAAATTATTCTGATCCTGTTGTAGATTTATCGAGAGGATTTCTTAAAGTTAAAACGAAAATTAGCAGAAGAGGACGAGCAATATCATTCTGAGCTTGTGTCTTCCTCTACTGCGATAAAGCGCAAATATGAGCTTATCCGTGGGCTTAAGCTCACTTGCCAAGATCAGTCTGAAAATTGTGTACAGTTAATAAAGGACTTTGCACATGTTTTTCAACATCTTCCTCCAAATCCTACTTTGGAAGAAGCATTGGTAAAATAATTTACCTTTTCCCCTTTTCAATCCTCAAAATAAAATATTAGACAATATAAACTATAATGTAGATGTAGATATGTAGTAGGTTGCTTCAAAAAATTTCAAGCATTTTTTTAAAAGATTTTTTCTCAAAATTAATTGTTAGGTATTTCTTTTTGTTTAATTTGATTGATTTTGAAAACAGTACTTATTTCAAGTTTCACTTTTCAGACATTCAAAGAATTCCAATTACTCTTGGACGGACATGGAGGAGCGTTAAGGTTGCTGACCTGGTACGCGGAGAAATTAAAAATAAAACTTGTGTACTCAAGTTCTATGACATTATTGACAAAAACGTGTGACGAGAAACCCATTACCCCAACAAGTAAAACCCCCACCAACGAAGTAGTGTTTCTTAGTATAAAAATACCCTTTAAAGATTTCAAATTAAAGCACCAAAAAAGACTTGTGGTAACTGGCGTTGGAGAAAATTATGGCAGCGCAAAAGAGAAGGCAGCATTAGAAGGATTAATATTGCTGCGTATGATGATGTTTGATGATGAAAACTGAGTACATAATATAACTACTTTTATTTTGTGTCTGAATATAATCAAGAAACTAATTCTTCGTGAAGATATTCTGCAAAAATCAAAATAGTGTATATACTTTTATGTGAGTTGTAGTAAGTGTATATTACCTAACCTCATATCGGTTTTATCTAGATAAATTCTAATAAACTGCAGTTTTACTGTATGCTGTGAAATTAATTATTACGCAGCTGTGTAACATGTAGTTTAGGGGTTAAGCCCAGAAGCGTATTGATTTTCAGCCTTGTTAATTGTATATTTAATCTAATTAGAATTAACGTTTTCAGTCGAATTAGCACCAAAATTGGTACGTACATATATGTAATTAATGCTGATTCCGAATGTGATATGTATTGTGAAATTGCAGTTAGTTCATTCTAGTTAACTAATTATAATAAACTTTTTGGTCGGATTAGCGCCAAAATATGTACATAGGTATATGTAATACGATATATATTTTGTAATCGCAATTATTTATTTGTTATACCTTTTATTTCGGATTAGTAGCGCGTATTTACAGATCATAATAGAGGGCTTTAATGTTAAATAATATTTGGTTCGCGCTATTTATATTTCAAAAATACTACGTATTATAGAGTTTATTTCGTAACGTACATAATACTATAATATTGTTGTATGTATGTAAATACAGTTTGTTAATAAAATTACTATGCTCTATTATTTTGTTGGCAATCATGTATGGAATAAGTAATTAATATAATATATATGAATGAACTACATTTGTTGCCCACCCATGATCAATAATTTGGGAGGGGTAGGGGTGGATAAGGAAGGCTATACTGTGGTGGAGGCATTGAAGATTTTGGGTTATAATCCATCATACTAGCATCTTCATTGTAGACAATCTGATCTTGATGGAAAAGCGGGGGTGGTGGTGGAGGAGGTGGAGTAAGCACCTGACTGCTAGCATCTCTTACGTTTTAAACTATCAAGCAAATTTCTAAATGGGTTTGGCGCCCTATTGGCATTATCATTGAGATGATTACTGTTAACTGCCCTGTTAAATGAGTCCGCATTTCTTACAAGAGTATTGAAGAGCGGCTTAAAGGGTGCCGTAAATAAGCGTGTGATTTGATTGATTCCTCGTAAAAAACTGCCATTTACAGGATTGAACAAATTTTGCATCACGAAGGCTGGATCTGCACCTCTAGTTAGTACAGGAACGGTCCCTTTTCCGCCTAACCCGTAAGGGGGAGCTTCATTCGTGACCAGATAGTAATTTCCTTTAAGTGCAGTAGGGGAGCAGGCTTCACCAACAAAAATTCTATTTGTGTTATTCATGCAGTCGCACTTATTTTCCACAAAGTCAGTCCATGTGGGACACCGACAGGCGACGAAGCTTAGTTCGTCTGCAATGGATTCCTTGTATATTTCCAGGGCTCTGGTGTGGCTGCATATGAGAGCAGAATAACTTGGTGAGTTTGACTGGCGACAGCCTGGCTGGAAAATCCCTCGATTCTGTAAATTAGATAAAATAAAGTTGACTTGATAAGCTTGAGGTTCCGATACTGTTATCTTGGAGTTATCTGGAACAGATATTTTATTACCGGATAAATATCAACATGCCCCAGTTCTTTTCCCATGCCAAGATGGTTTGAATTCCACAAATTGTCGCCGCCATCTGTTGTCATTTGACGTTAATTATATATTGTATCAATTATCATCATCATCTGAATCATTATTCCCCCAATTTATTTTAGATATACCTGTATGGATAACATCAACAAATGCAGCATCCTCCGGATCCAACTTGAAATAATCGCCAGCCATTCTAAAAAGGGGAAGAGAGGGGTCCAAACCTGTGATTCTGGACAATGTCATGTTGTAGTGGATCTTCAAGTCATTTCCCAATACACCACCTGCGTGCGCCCCTAAACCGAAGCCAATTACATGAACCTTCCCAGCATCCACTTTCATGGCTTGGAGTAAACGGGCAGTCATTTTCCCCACATACTCCGAAACTGTTACAGCTACTGTGTATGTGTACGTACGAGCCGGCTCCCAGTCCACCGAGATCACATTATAATCTTGTTTTTTGTTCATATAAGCTGTAAAAAAGTAAACCACCAACAAAAATAGTAAAATGTAAAAGTTCTAGCCAAATCATTAAAGAAAATTATCCACAAGTTTTAAAATAACAATTCACCATCTTTTAAGTCGTAAATCAATGGATTTTCGGTAGACTGCATAAAGTCGTGAATAAGAACTTTGGTGGGCTTCTCCTTGTCGTAAAATTTAGAATCACTAGCATTGTTCACATTTAGCACCTCCGCAAGGTATGGGGAATCTCTAATTTAAAAAAAATACATAATAGAAGTGTGTTAGTTATTTTTATCTTCAATTGGGTAAACAATGAATGACACAGGCAAGCGGTTGAAAGGGAAATTAAAAAAAAATTGTCCAGCACAAAACACTTTAAAATCTTACTTTGTGTAGAGCAAAAAGTCTATAGGATATGACTGGGGTGCCAAGTCCCAGATTACTGGTGTGAAAGGGAAATTAAAAAAAAAATTGTCCAGCACAAAACACTTTAAAATCTTACTTTGTGTAGAGCAAAAAGTCTATAGGATATGACTGGGGTGCCAAGTCCCAGATTACTGGTGCAAACGTTTGATTGTTTCCTGCCGTTCTAACGATAGGATTAATTTGAAAATTGTGACGATATCTGGAACGGTCCTTCGTCTGATTAAGGGCATCATCACCATCAGGAAGACGGGTTAGGGGGTTTCCAAATGGAACAATATTATTCAAATTGATAGCTTTCGCTACTATGGAATTCAAAACATATTTAATATATCAGCTACTATAACCGTTTGTTTTAGATTACACATCACTATCAGGATGCGTGTGGAATATCAAGTAACATATATATTATTTTACCTGAAAAGATGAGTATGGCTAACGTCAACAAATTCGGGAACTTCATGGTGCACTAAAAGTAGTTATCCTTTACATTTTTTTTCAAGTCGTAATATTAAAAGGACTAATTTTCTTTGTAATTTAAACTACTACTAAACTGCAAAAACGGGAAACATTGATAGCAAAAAAGCACAAACTATTTCTATAATATCTTCCTGTACTGGGCAACGTCATTTTGTTCAATGTATCCTGTTTCAAATGCCAAACCACTCTGACTTCATGCATAAATTTTACAAGTTGTCTATTGAGCNAAAAACGGGAAACATTGATAGCAAAAAAGCACAAACTATTTCTATAATATCTTCCTGTACTGGGCAACGTCATTTTGTTCAATGTATCCTGTTTCAAATGCCAAACCACTCTGACTTCATGCATAAATTTTACAAGTTGTCTATTGAGCATTTTTGTTGTTGACGTTGCAAAAAATGACAGCGTCACAATGCCGACAAACCAATAATCATACACTTTATACGTTATATAATTTATAATTTACTGTTATTTAAATAATAGTTTACTACCAGTTGCATTTCAGTTTGAAATTCTAGCGCATCTTGCACATATTAAATAATTATTATTATGCGTACTATTTTTGAGTATGTATACAATACAGGAAGCCATGAAAAAAATGGAGTGGGATACAACGCCCAAATTCATGTTTTCACTCCATTTCGAAAAAAATGTTTCATGCTTATTTTTATTGTTTGTTTGAGGGACATTTTTTTAAATTGTGGCCATAATACATAACTGCGTCCTTTAACATAAGTTGCCACTTTTAATAAAGATTGACCATAACAATTTAATGAAATGCATGTTTTTATGAGTGCACAAGGTGCATAAATAATATAGTGGGAAATGCTGTCGGCGTGTAAAACTAAATGTGTCATGGTTCACCCAAACGTTAACACCTTGTGCGATATATATACATAAATGACCATTTCACTACTAATTATGGTAATAGTAATATCCCTTTGTCGATTGTTATGAAAAAACAATTTTGTAAAATTATTATCACTCTTCATGTGAGATCGTATTAAAACTTGTTGCCTAAACTTTAACCTTTTATAAATAGTATCTTCAGAGGTAGCTAAGAACTACTATAATCTGTCTACAGGAGAGGCATGTTGCTGTTGGTGATGATACTGATGATGTTAAGAAACGTTGAAGATTTCGAACGCAGTTGCACTATTTGCATAAACTTATTGAAATTAAAGCGACTTAAAATTATTAGTCTACTAACACATTTAAAACAAAAATTCTGCCCCAATTGTTTTGTTTGCACAGAATTTATAAACACCTTGATCAAACCGAACCGGATATGGAGCAATAAATAATAATACTATATACTTATTAATACTATGTTTTTAAAATTATTACAAATATGCATTGAAATAAAGGAGATTTATTGTTGTTGCAGGTTACAATTTTTTGCAGGAGTTCATATTGGGGTAGACAAAGTAACGTATTTCTTTGACTCGACTCTATTTTTTCTCTCCAGCGTGCCAGTTTTATTTTCAGTCGCCGGGCCATGAATAGAATAAAATATTTAAAAATGTTCAGTCAGTTTTAAAAAAAACTCCTGCAATGCATAATTACTTATGTGCAAAAAAAGAACATGTTGCACATACAATGACGAAGCATATATTATACACAACAACAACTACTGGTATTTCATTATTGCGATTAATATTTTTTTAAACCCCACTCCTTCTCTTTCGACATCAATTTTATGCAGCCATATTAATCCATGATAAAAAAAAAGATAAATTGCAACAGATTCTCCTTTGATACATAGGTACCTACCTACATATTATATTATCTTAAAAGATTTGCATTTTATTCTGTTATCATCTAGTCGTGGGAATTTTTTGAGGAGGGAATCCATATCGCTTTTGTCTTTCCTTTCTTTTTCCCTTTTTATATTTACTCACACAGCCGTCATCATGCTGGCAGTTCAGTTCAGTGAATATAGAAAACGTTTACATTTATGTACATGAAAAGGGAGTGTTTCCAGCTATCTGTCATTTAAAAATACATATAATGCTTTCGTAGTAGTGTACAACTTACAGCATACAATGTACAACAGGAATTCCTTTACTCTCCTTTGGGCACAGCTGGAATTCTCATTATATTCTAAAAGCGTAATTGTACAAGACAAGAGACAAGAGGACGACATCATCATGATCATGGTCGTCGTTAGTCGTAAAAACCATCAGCGTACAGAAACATGTGTACCTGTTGCTTGTGGTGTGTGTGAGTGAACTTGTACGTCTTTCCCCTTGCAACTCTTATAAATGACTTATGATGACTACTTTTTTTTGTAAAGTTTGAACAATGAATATTTCAGCAGGGCTATGCATATAATATAATTATACTCGCCAGCACCATACCTTTCCTTGTCAATTGTCTCTCACTGATTTGCTATGTCACATGCACAAAAAAACGGAGTTATCGTTTCTTTCTTTTGGAAGTTAGACCCCGACAGTTGCAGTAGTCGTTTTACTCGAGTTGCTTATTTATATATTCATGCATACATCATCATCATCATCATAATGAAAATTTAAGATTAAAAAATTACCTCTGGCATTATTTTGTCAATACACAAAAAAAAATCATACCGGGTCGTTTTTCTTGCAGAAATAAACAAACAACGTTTTATCCAATCCCATATATATAAAGTTAGAGGACTAAATGGATATCTAAAGAAGAAAATAATAAATCTTAAACAAGAAAAAATAACAAAATAAAATGAAGAATTTCTTCTTGTTTTCTTTCAAGTGCAAATACATGTGTACATCAGATAATATCTGATTAAAATAGAGATGAACTGTGTGTACATCTCTATGTAACATGAATTCTGACGGAATATTGCTAAATAATTTTTTTTAAAGTATTTTTTGCCTTGAGATGAAGCTCAACTCGAGTTCTTGGGTAATTTACATAAATAAAAAAATGTCAAAAAGTCAGAGTACAAATACCATTCAAGTCACTTTCATGGATCACACAATCCTTCGGTTCGGTTCTCGTCTATTTACTCGGTAGTCAAATGCAACTACCAATTTATCCGGTATGACTTGTATTATAAATGAGATGATCAGCGACTATCATCTCATCTTGCGCTATTTGATCATTGTTATGATGTCGTGATCTCAACATAATATACTAATCTCATATAGCCATATTGCATTGAGTTTTTTTTTCATAAACATATAAAATGGGGCTGTTCATTTGATAGTGACAGTGTTGTAAGATGGTAGATATAGCGTATGTAGTTAATCGCTTTCCATAATGCCGGCCCAAATGCACGGTCACGATTTTACTTTCTTATACCATACGACCCTTACCATTGTTTTACTTGAATAGTCATCTTTGTCTCTACAGTCTATATATCCCTGGTTACTCCGAACTGCGCTGAGTTTTAAAACGCAATCTGGCGCTATAATTGCGTTGAATTTACGTTTTTTCTGAAGATTTACAGATAAAATGGGCATTATTTCTGAAATGTGTAAAGAAGAAGAAAAAAGAAGATAAAAAACAGAGTTGGATTGAGAAAATGAAAAGATTGGAGAATGAAAAAAGAATGAAAGTGATTATGTGCACTATTAGCATGTTTTTATATGACATGTTTGTCTTTACTAAAGACGACGGTGGTGTAATCATGATGATACTTTTTTTGTTTGAAAAATAAATTGAAATGAAATCTCTCTGACACTGTTTGTACGAACGTCGCACATCAAAAAGAATATTTCAAAATAAATGAAATTGCTGTTTAAAGTGACGGTTGAGTATGACTGTGTTGATATTCAGTATTTAAATTACAACGTTTTTCTTACCAGCTAAAATGTGAATAGGTTATACTTTGAAGTTCAGGAATTACACATATTATTATTATGGTGCTGAGGTGCTTTAGTGTCTCCGTTGGTGGATAAACTAGCTCTACAAGACGAGATTTTTATGAGGAGCAAGATTGTAGAAGATGACGAAATGAATAGAACTTTTTTGATGATGATGATGATATGACATGGTCGTCTCTGGTGGAAGTAGAAAGGTTGCATTGCATTAAATTCCTGTTTAATTCCTTTTTGAATTCAATAAATTTTTCTACTGACATTGACTGGCTGACTGTGTATACATAAGATTGTGCTGTTGTTTGTTGTGAATCTTCATTTTTGGTTTTGGTGATATGATATATTATGTCTATATAATGCTTGACTTTACACACGCACAACATATAGTTGTACCTTTCAGGTAGAATTCACTGGAGATCTGGTTTTATGTTTTTAATATTACATACATACCTATAGTTATATCATCATCATCATCAACAACAACAACAATAACGCCAAACGATGAGCATTCTGCCAAAAATTTACATAATAAGTTGAAAGTTTGCATGCATGGGTTTATTTTATTAGGAATATATTTATGAGGAATCTTAGTTTTTACTTTTTATTGCAATCTCAACACTTGACCAAATTGCGATGATACGAAACAAGGAAAATCCAATTAATATGTGAAATTTACCTACTTGTGATGACCATTCTATAAGTTCATTCGCGAAAAGTAAGAGAGAGAGAGAGACGCGGACAGGCTCTGTTTGATCTGTGTGGTAATCACATAAATAATTTTTTCATGTGAGCGATCAATATTAAGATAGGTTGAGTGAGATTTAAGATGAGAAGACTCAGATAAAAAAATACATTATTTAGCGCTAAAATAAATGTCATGTTCTACAACTTTTAAAACCAACATGAATTTGATCAAAAAATGTGATATAAAATAATAAAATAAATTTGAAAAAACCTTTTTTTTATATATTTTTGAATAGCAACGTCCAATAAACAGATATAATCGGACAAAAGAAAAAGAAGGAGGAGAAGTATGATGATCTCTCTCACAATCTCTTTTATATGAACAGATTTTAATAAGAAAAACAAACAGAAAAAGGTTCTAATCTGTATAATCATTGGAGTAAGGATATCATATATAGAGGAGAGGAGAGAAGCCCAGAAAAAAAGGAAGAAAAGCGAGAAATATATATAATGTGGCGAGGGTAGAGTAAAAGTGCAGCGTAATAAATTGTTAGAGACAAGCATGGAATATGAAGTTGAATGAAAAATATTTGCCAAACACGCAAATCAGTTTGGTTGGTATGCAATAATGTAATGTAATATATATAGTAATAGGATTATAATATCATGTTTTATGTGTTAGGGAACGTCCATAAATTACGTCGTCCAAATTTTAGTAGAGTTGTGTGTACTCATCAACCTTGCAAACCTTTGATGTGGTCTGGTACTACGAATAAAAGGGATAAAACCTTATTTAAAAATTACATATTTTACGAACGTCCCCCTTTTTGCAATTTTTTTAAAAGACAATGTGAGTGGGGACTATTTAAATTAGTGATGGAGAGAAAGAGCGGATTCAATGGAAAGCGGGATGAATGATGGCATGTGTGAGAGTGAGTGTGTCTTTGAACTCAAATAAACTTGAGAAATTGAAACAGCCAGATAGCTTTTTGGGTAAAGATTCAAAGGCTGTCAGATGTGATTGGAGATGAACTTGAGTGTAAATAAATTTGCATCGGCTCCCTTTCTTAGCCTGATTCAAAACATGCTAATTTCTTACAATCAATTCATCTTTCTTGGAAAAGAAGACAATATTTGACATATTATTATCCTGCTACTCACGTTTTTTACTTCCATTTTCCAGAATATTCAATGGAAGTAATTTAATATTTAAAAAAAATTCATTTCGTAATACTAACCATTTTGAAGGAAAATTTGTGTTTTTTTTCGAGTTCATATGTAACTGACATTGGCACTGAAAACAGGAAGTTGTTAAATAATAAAAATGAAAATGCAAATCTGCCCACCAGAATGGTTCAATAAAACTTTGAAAAAAGTATATTTAAAAATACAACCCTGCAGAAAGATTTTTAAACTGATTATCCCTCTGTTGCTGTTGCATTAAAATATAAAAATCACTTATCCAAATCACGAATTTTAAGAAGGGAGTTTTGAACTATGAACGCATGCATGCATGCATCTTCAGATTCCTTTAACTAACTAAATTATCTAACATTTTCCGGTCTCTCCTCCACTTTCCACCCAACCAACCAACTAGACAAAGATAATTATATACCTTCTTTTTTGGCAAACCTTAAATTTTCTCTTTCAGAGCCAAATTGTAAAAACATGCTTTGATGGGACTTTTCTAATCTAATTAAATAAATGTACATGTATAATAATCCTTAAAGTTCTTGTCACTGATTTTCCTCAATAAATGCATTTAAAAAAGGGAGTTGACAATGAAAAATATATACAATTTAATATCCCATTTTGTGTTGTCCAATTTTTTGCTATACAATTATTGCCCATTAACTCATCTTCATTTTGTCATGATCATGTATGTAGTATCCTGTCATGTTCTCTGCTCTCAGCCCCTTTAGTACAAAAGAATTTAAATTTAAATAAACAATTTTTTTTAAACAGGCATGGGTCATGGTCATATCATATATATTTATTACAAGCCATAATGCATGATGCATGACAGTGGGAAAGCCTTTCCAAAGTCAACTCACTCAACCGTATAGGTATAACCCTTTATACATTTTTTATTTCATATTCTGTAACATTTATGTATTTTTTTCTAATATAATAACTACAAACTGAAAATAATTTTATTTCTCTGACATGACCAAAATATGTATATGAATATTATAGCAATGATATACGATTTCAACTTCAAACTTGGTCTTTTCATTCCCTCAAAAATGAAATGTTCATCATCATCACCGTCATCCATCGTCATAATAATAATCTTGTTTGTTGATCCCAGTCAGTTTTTAGTAGTCAGCGCAGTCCAGTAGTGCCAGAAGAGCTTATTGTTGATTTTGTATTGCAGCTTGTTATTGTAGAGCAAAGAACCGACACAACTCACGTGAACAACCCGTATCGCATTTGCCTTCTAATTCTCCATTTCAATTCATTACGATCACTCTCTCTCTCTCTAAATTTTCTCTTTAAATATTTATCATCGTCAATACCATACCCACCACCATACATACATAATATCCATTATATAGTTTTATACTAACTAGTATTTGCTAGGGTATGCACATTTTTTTCTTAATTAAAACCTCAAGTCAGCAAAACTTGAAACTTGTATTTTTATTTATTTTTTGCAAGCAAGCTAGTTTAAAAGCATTTTTATTTTAAGGAGAAGGAAGGAAATAGGCGCAAGGTGTGTAATAAAAAAAACTGGGCAAAATGCTGTTAATGAAGAAAATTGAATATATGATGGATACATGTGTATTTACGTACATAAATAAAATAAAAATAAAATAGGAGCACAAAAATAATAAAAATTGAAAGGTGGGTTGTGAGTGAGGAAGTGATGGTAAGAAGTGAGGAGATCAGCAGAGCGCACCAAATAAAACGTCGTCATCATCCACCGTGCAGCGTAAATAATGATACAGTATCACAACTCACAACATAATACTACAAAACTAAACGTCTCGTCATTCACATAATGTAGCAAAACCAGCCTACCTGTTTTTTTTGTTAAGTAGAAAATGTTTTTTTGGGAAAAAATTACCACAAATTTTTATTTCAATCCTATTTAAAATGTACAAAGATTCAGAAGATTTTTTTTAAATGTATATTTTTATAATATTATTCTTTTAGCTTATTACAAATATTAGCCTTTTGTATATTCCTCTTTCTTCAGGCTTAAATATATCCAGACTGACACTGGCTCTTCTACCGCTGCCCATGTCTACATAATATTTAGTATAAAGTCAGAGATCCGACCGAGATTTTCAATCAAATGAAAACAAAGTATAAGTAGTAGTCAAGTAGAAGTCAAGTTTATTTTCATAAATTAAAAGAAAATGCTTCTCGCTGAGCAAAATTGCAAATTTTGCAAAAGTACAAAATTTACACATGTCTTATCCGCATGCCCTTGTCGTCTGCACATGGCATGAAGAGAAACCTATCTGAACTTATTATCTCACTTGAAAAAAAAAATAGTTGTTATATAAAACCAGACTAAAATATGAACCAGATAGCGCTTCATAATGATATAAAGCTTGTTTTATAGTAAATAAATCCATGTATGTATGTACACTACCAAAATCCAGTATCGTTCACATCTCAGTTAAAAAAAATGTTCCTTGTTTAATTTATAAATTTTAGCTACATGATCCAAGTTTTTTTTTGCAAAACCTGGTTCATGATTTTGATATAATAATTTTATAAGTTGGAAACGAGAGGAAAAGAAAATTATAAAATTGAGAGGTGACTACCTAAATATAACATAATGATGAGCATGGAGATCAAAAAGAATCAAGAAAATAACCAGTTCAAGTCTATGATGCTGATGATGCTAATCCGGAAAAACTGATTGTGATTTTCTTTGTTCGACAACCTTGTTTTCCTCTCTTTCCTCTTAATGTTTTGTACAGGTGTATCATGAGGGTATAGGTATCCATTAAATCGTAGTTGGCTGGAGTGGATCAACATTTTTGTTGATAGACCATCTTCACACCATCAACAAGAGAACACAGCATGAACTATAAAAGCTCCAACAGTTCAAATCTTCTAACAAATCTGGATTGAATCAATGAATCTCTCTATTAAAATATCACTGCTGCTACTGGGCAGTGTATTTCTTTCTACTTATTCTTTAAACATCATTAAAATGTTGCTTATAGTCTCCTTTTAGCATATCCTATGCCCACTCTGCTTCTTTCTATTGGGTAAGCTAGTCCTCCTCTCACTATTAATCTTGCTTTGAATTTAAAAAAAAAAATAGTTGCAAATTTTTCTGAAAACTCGTCATTATTTCATTATATTGCCCTAACCACTATTATGATATGCTTGCATAGTTTTGCCTGTTGTGCTCGTGTGCCCCCTTGCTCATTTTTATTGCTACTGGTCTCAGCCTGGGTCAGTTTTTGTAATTGACCATAGATTGTTCGTATTGCAATATGTGACAAGATAGAATTTTAAAAGCGTTACATTTCGGAAGCTTCTACTTACAGTTACGTAAATAATTTTTCTTCTTCAACCAGCCATTGGATTATTCGTTGGACCCAGTTGGGCGTAGCTTTACAATAAATCTACGCTACTATTTGATCTACTCAATTGACAGATTCTCATTTGATTAACAAAACTAACGATTTTCTAAAAATACACTATTTCATCGATGATATCTTAAAGGAGAATCAAAGCTTATTTATAGTATCAACCAAATATGAATCATCATTTTCTTTTTCTTTTTTAAATGAATTCGTTGAGATCCTTGTTTAAATTTTGACCACTTTGTTCTTCATGTCTTTGCTACCGATTTTAACACCTCCATTCCACCTACTTATTATTTACTATCCAAATCCAATCACTCACGCTTTGAGCTAAGCAATACATATATATTTCTCACTCAAATGATCATATAACGACCAAGATCATTGTTCTCCCGTCTCCTCATAAATATTTAATCCATCACACAACACCCAAAAAATTATCCAAAAAAAGACATCATCATCCTTCTCTTCACTACTACTCGCATTTTCCCTCATCTCTCTTTTTCATTTTCACCTCTCATCATCATTAGTATCATTATCATTATCTCTTATTCTGAGTGTCTAATAAAATATGTAAATAAATATGCAGCACAATCTCTGTGCACAACCACAGAAAACAGCATAATATATTGCAGTAAATCCATTTCATTACCACATCCCCATCATTATCTCTTCTTCTTCTTCTTCAGCTTATTAATTCTTCATTCAAATTCATCAGACAAACTTCTACATAACAAATAAGGTAACTCCTCTTCACTGAAAATTAACGAGAAAAATGTACAATATAAATTTTTGTGTCTGTGTGGAATATTCATTTTCTAATTCATCTTGTGTAGGTAGATACCATACGCCTTTCTCAACAAATGAATACCTAACAAGTTCAGTAGTTTCATGAAGAAGATGATGATGATGATATGATTATTACATGATATTGCAATACAATGAATGATATATTATGCAAGATGGTAGCAGCAACAAGAAGACCAGCAGCAGCAGTGCAACAAGTTCATCATTATTTTATCAAAGATATAGTCTGCCTGATTAAGATTTTGTTGAGTGCCACTGTTTCTGTCTGTATTGTGTTATATATATGTGCCCACGTACAAACAATTCAATCAAAACAAGAGTGTTTTTTTTTCTACGATGAAAAATAAGCAAAGAAAAAAAAATGCTCTGGATGAGCTGCAATGTGCAATGCAATCTTTCCCATTTCACACATTCTCTTTTCTACTACTACTAATAATAACCCAAGTGCATATAATGTAATAATAATAATACCTATACATTTTGTGTCTCGTTTTCTCCTTAAAATATATCATTCCCATCATCCCCATTTTTATTTCTCATCCTCCTTGTGTGTGCTTTTTTTTCTTCTTTTTATACGCTCATCTTTCTTCTTCCTACACACTGCACGTTGCATTGCTATGTATGTGAGACGTATTATGCTTAATTTTTTTTTACAATGTGTTTGTATTATATTCTACATCATCGTGCATTTCATCAATCAGTCAGTCACTCAAGTTCACTCACTCCTTTCCTCACTGCTCGCTTCGCTCCACTCTTCTGTATCAACAAACAACATCCCCACACACACACACACACACACAGATATAACCAACATACCTATCATCAAACCAACAGCCTTACCGATACAAAAGCTTCTATTTTTCGGAAGAGAAAAGATAGGAAACTGACTTGACTGAAAGAAGGATATTATTATGTAACCAGGAATATAAAAAAAACGTTAAAATGTTTAAAGTTTTGAACGAATTATCTTCTGTCATGCATCATCCCCCGTCATCATCATCATCATCACCAGAAATTCTTTTTATTTTTCTTCCTACATTTTTACACTATTTTTGTAACAAAATCAAATTACAATGCAACGCGCAGTATACAATAATGAATGCAGTTTTTTAGCGTATATGAGAATTCCAAATAAAGCCTTACAATTTATGTATGCATTTTAAATGTATTTATTTTTAACATAACTTTTGGACATTTATGGAGAGAGAATATTTTAAAAAAGAAATCAAAGGACAAGTATACATGTTTACTTTGTATGTACATCAATTTCAACAAATCATCATCGTCAGTTCATTTCTGATTCACATCAATTTTATTTTCAAGTTCAGGTTCATGGAAATAATGACGGTTATACGATGATGATTATTTTATTGGCCGTCTCTCTATTCATTGTTATGCAATACATATAATATATCCTGCTGTTATTGTCTGTTCTGTTCTGTCCTGTTATATCATTTCATTTTGGAATAGTATCACCACCACCACATTAGCATCATCATCAGCATCATCATCAGCATCATCATCGTCCCTTTCACTACTACCGAAATGGTCAGGAGAACGGATCAGAGAGAAAAAGCAGACCAAAAAAACCTGACCAACTAAGGATAAAAATGCTGACGATGAGCATGGACGGATTATATGGAATGAAATGGAGGAATGCTCATTGTTGAATACTTAAGTAATAATAATAATAGTCGTATATGCATACCCAGTAAATGATATATATTCATCCATTCCATTAAATTACCATTTTTGATGCTGCAGGGCATCGGCATCATCCTAGTAGTAAGTTTGCATACCTACGCACATACTTAGGTATAAAAACAAATAATATATACATACTACCTATTATGCCAACCAGCCAGCCATATATAATCCAGCTAATATCAAAACCATGTCCATGTCCATATTATTATGCTAGTTTATCACAAAGCTATGTTTTCTCCATTTTTTTATTATTCTATCATCATTTTATATGCAATAATAATGTAAAGAGCTTTAGCTGAAAACAAACGTGAATGGTAATAGTAAAATGTAATAATAAAAATGGTCCAAGTACCAAAGCACTACACACACACATACAAAAACACTTACATTTACATTAGCTGAAGTGGCGATTGTGGTGTGTGGTGGTGGTGGTGGCATGGCATTATTGTTGGCGTAGTAAAAGGTATCCGTGTGTATAGGTACATAAGCTTGTTGTGAGCCAAAAGAAAAAGGGTTATTTACCCCGACGGGAGTGATGATGATGATTCTGCTGCTGCTGCTGTTGATCAGCTTAAATACAAGTAGACATAAAACAACGTTGTGTTTTGTGTTGTGAACTTGGAACATGCCAGAAGCAACAAGAGAAACACATGATGCAAGGATACCTATCTATTTATCTCTATCCATCTTTTCTCTCTAGAGAGAGATGTGTACATATTACATATGCATTACTATTATAACATGTTCATTTCTACAAGTATTAAAAAAATGGATTAGTAAAATACATTTTTAGGATAGTACCACAACAACCAAGAAAGATAAGACTTTTTCTTCTCCCTCTCATTGTCAAATACTTTTTCTTCTTCCTTCTCTTCTTCTTCTTCACGACGATAAAGAAGACGACTACCAAAGAGAAAAAAGTACTTAATGGACAGGGACATGGATTTTTACATATTTTTATGATGCTGTTGTCGTCTTTTATATTGTGTACGTAGGCATATTCTTATGCATGTACTTTATACACGCATAGGTCTTGAGAGAAAAAAATATCCTCCTCTCCTCACTACTCTCAGTCGTGGTTGAGGTTGGGTTTTGCTTTGTACACACAACAAAAAACGCATGCAATATGCATCTAACAATGAAAACGTAATAAAAAAAGTATGAAAAAGTTTTTTTTGGCGTGTTTGTGTGAGTACCCAGATATCCTATAAAATTATGATTTTTCTGACAATGAAACAACAGCATTTCTAGCTTCCGTACTTTTTTTCTTCTTCAGTTTCATGATGATTACATGCCTGTGAGAGTGTGTATACCTATTTACCAATAGAAAACATTTTTATGATGTTTTGACCACATCATAACGTCAGGAGCAACAACAGGAGTCATGTATTTCATGATACCAAAAAATTTCCTGGATGTTGAGTTTCTCTACTGCCTGGCTTGTTTTTAGAAATTTATTTTTCTCTTCATCTTCTCGGTTTCATATTTTTAGTTTCGTAGTTTCATAATTTTGTTGGGACCACTGAGTTGGTTGATTGTTGGGTAGAGGTAGGTATTATGTGTAATATTATATTACATACCCTAACAATCTATAATACATTGTATACCTAAGATATATCTTTATATTCTGCCTTTTGCATGCATGCCTGGCTGGATTGATGATGGTGGTAGTGTACAAAAATGATATGATACAAAACTGCAATAGAGAGCAACAACAATCACGGAAGAAGTTTCAAATTTTTACTAACAACGATCATCATGGCAATAAAAACGTTTATTATGTATTTTTCATGTAAAATATTTGGGTAAAAAGTGTGGATGTGTGTATCCATGACTATATGATTGTTTAAATATCGGAGGATAATTTTAAAAGGAGGAAGGATGTAGGCAGGCAGGGAAAAGAGGAACAAGATAAAAAAAACAAGAGTATGTATTATCATCTTCATTTTTGTCTACATGCAGCATAGTGAGTGGTATGTATGATATACATAATATATACAAAGCTCATAATGCTAATGCAGTTCATCATCGTTTCTAATCATAATGGGATGTTTTTTTCCTTCTCTTCCTTACATAATCCTTATAAATGCATACCTATAAGCATGGTTATACTATTGTATAGAGGGATATAACAATTGGTTTGTAGGTAGGAAGAAGGACGTGAACCCGTCGTGGTGGTGGTGCGGTGATATGAGGAAGGTGTGAGTTGTGTATAAAATGCTGAGGATAATGACGATGATGGGAGTTGTTGTGGAAGCTCATGGATATATAGATATTATGATGTGATGTGATATAATGTGTGTGAGTGAACTTGGGCAACAGGTGGTCGGGAAAATAAAAATCTCGAAATGTCCATTGCAGTAACTTTGCTTTGGTCTTGGTCGCCGAGAAATTTTTCAGTTTGCCCACCCTGAGAAAGGTATACGTTTCTACTGCGTATATTACGTGCTACATGATAAATATGTATAAACAATATACATACACTGTTTGATTGTTGAGTAAACTTTACTATATAGCTTGTTTTGTGTGTGTAGGTTTTTTATGGAGATGATGGAGATACAATGGAATGGATGGAATGACTAGTTTTTTTATTTCAGGTGTGCACTATAGGTACACACAGTAAGTTTTTAGCATGGGCGGCCAGGCAGGTAGGTTGTAGTTGTAGGAAGATGAGCAAGAGAGTAGTGGTGGAGAACCTGAACGTAGTAAACTTGACATTGCACTCTCAGTTGTGGATAGGATTTCAACTGGAAAATATCTTTGATGTGTGTATTGTGTGTGCTTGTTGTTCATCTTTATTTTCATGCTCCTGGTTTGGTGGTGATGTTGGTAGTGCGGTGGTGTGTGTTGTGTACGTGTTCAGCTTTCGTATCCCTTGAGAAAACGTTGACTACTACTAGCTCTGGCTATTATACAACAACGCATATT
The DNA here is from genome assembly GCA_027744095.1 of Zhuqinia jingwanae. Classification (NCBI taxonomy): domain Eukaryota; kingdom Metazoa; phylum Arthropoda; class Collembola; order Entomobryomorpha; family Paronellidae; genus Zhuqinia; species Zhuqinia jingwanae. Next base: position 2,002 of record JAHZNC010004683.1, on the reverse strand, counting down.
AGCATTACAATCTAATGGTTCTTTGAACACCATTTACCACGGTATTGACAGAAGAAGTTGAAGAAAAGCAGTCAAAGCCCGATAAATTTATTCCGTATGGAAACAAATTAGACGCTGGCATGTTCTCTTGCTGCTAGTACTACGCTCCCAATGCTGATGATGCGCTTCTGTTCATCATTGACTAATATAAAATGTGGTGATTTGATTATTGTTGCTCTTGTTGTAAATGATGAATATTTCCAAAGAATTATTATAATATCGTTTTTGTGTCGTTGTCTTGACATTGCCGACAAAATATTTTACATTCTATGTATATGTGCAACATATATTATGTATTGTCACCGTCCTAAATAAAACAATACACAACCATTAAAGCTTCAGTTGGTGATTTGATCAGCAACAACGAAAAACCATTCAATGTGTTGTTGATGAAAGGAAAGTGAGTATGGTGAGAAAATTAAAGAAATTCCCAGCAAGAAACAAATAATCCACTTTTGTTGTGAACAACTCAAAAGGAGTAGTGAGCTTGCTTTTTCGAGACAAATTTTTTTTTCTCCATTTTTTGACACTACAACATTTTTCATAATGAGTGTTGCACATTGTTACAAAAAGTGCATAGTAATAAGTAGCAGTGCACCATTGAAATCACACGGACAGGATGTGCTTGTGAAGGTGAATAGGTAATCGGAAGAAGGAACAAAAAAATCTATTTTAGTATTTAAAAAAAAGGAACACAAATATAAAGAGAGAAGAAACATACTTGGTTGGTTATATATACGAGTGCGTTAAGGATGAAAAGATAATACTATTTTAAGGGTTTCAAGTTTCAATGCTACTGTGACACAGATGGATTTTATGGATTTTTATTGGCAGCAACCACTTGTTGCTTGTATGACACATAAGTATACATTCATACATGCTTGCATACCAATAGCCTTTAGTGCATAGGTATTATCTGTGTTTGTCATCGTTCCTGGGTCCTGTCCTTTCAAAGACGTACACAGACAGAGCATTCCAAATCAATGTAAAAAACTTGTAGGTGAATGGTAAAGACCAAAAAATATGAGGTGCATGAGGTGAAATTGTGATGGAAATTGACGGCTAGTGCACAGACATTTGTACCTACATCGTTACTACTACTACATACATACCTGAAAGAAGGTCGACCAATTCGTAAAAAGTTTATCTATTTGTAATAATTGTCTATAAGGGAAATAATATAGGCTCTCTCTATCCAAATGTGAGTATGAGTTTGAGCTGACGTTTGATTGACTGCTTGGCTTAATGGAAGAGCGTGACTTTTTTTTATAAGATGAATTGTTGTGCGCAGTTAAAAACCATTATTGCGTGGTATTGGCCATTTATTATTATTGGCTTTTGTTGCCATTGGACGTGATATATTAATATGCATGTGCAATGCTTTATGTTTGCATGCACTTGAAGAAAACGTGACCTGTGTAGTAGTGCTCCTTTTAGGCACCTGGAAGGCGTCAATATATCAGCACAGCATATGGCAAGGCGCGACTGAAGTAGTCGAAAGGATTGTGAGACCGCTACTAAAAAAACTATGAATTTGAAAGCAGTTAAAACTAAATGTTGTAAACGAAGAGTGTGTTTATTAGTTAAAATGGACTTTAAAGTGTTCTGAAAAAGGGAAAACTTTTGTGAAGGTTAGTGTTATTTAAAAAAAAATTATAACAAATTTAAAACAAACCATTATATTGTATACATATTGGGAAACATGGTGTCCCCTTGCCCATTCGTCATAAAGTTAAATTCAGCTTTGTCATTTCCCTGAATATTGTTACACTTTACAGAGCTACACCCACACATTCTAGTAGTGGACCCAATAATTATTTAAAGCCAATTTGGTTGACATCCCGATTTGTCTCTGGTTAAAGATAAATAGTACCTGTTAGTTAACAATATGCAATTTAAAGTTGGATGGCTATTTTCTAGTAGCATATAAATTCGTATGCATGGTCCACCAAATGACCAAATT
>JAHZNC010004682.1:0-21098 GCA_027744095.1 Zhuqinia jingwanae | reverse complement strand
TTATCTATGATTCGATGAATTCACAAACCAATTGAAAATTAACATGCACAACGTAACGCTCGTATAAATTCCTTTCTTAAATAACAAAAATTTACCAGAGTTGATCATTGTTCGTTTCCCCTTACCCATCATCACATGTGACATTATTATCAAAATTCAATTTCAATCCTAATTTTTAGCCACTTTGAACATGAAAATAATTTGATGTTATTAAACCCCAATTAAACATAGTGTCTTTAATGACTTATTCTTGCAACTGACAGATTATATATCCTGACTGACTAATCCTGAGCTAATGAGCACGAACTACAATCACTCCTGTAGTTTTCCCTCAACTCTGATTGATATATATATATAGTTATGTTATGAATCACAACAATCAATTATCCCCAATAAAAGTAACCCCAACGCATCTAAAAATTGTAAACAGATCAGAATTCAAACACCAGAGAATGGAGTTCATTTATGTCACTCTAAAAAAACCTTTAGCTTTAGCTCATGCTTTCACAAAGAAGAGGACGGTTGCGAATTTTACACTGATTTTAACAAAACTACATGAGATAAAAAAGTCCAAAAACTGCAAACAAACAAGCCAGTGTCCTAAACAAGCGAGAGACAATGCTAAAGACCATAGCTCGGCGAGTAGGAGCAAAACTGTTAAAAAAGTAGAAACCAGTATCTTCTTGTGTGAGTGTGTGTGTAGTAAAAACCCCGAAATACAGAGGTAGCATAGACGTAGACCATACCACTCACTTACTCCATGAACTGCGAATTACAATCTTACTTTTCAATTTTCTACCAATTCTACCAAGCAGCAGGACAAGATCTAACAACCCAGAGGATCTGTTTAAAAAATGGTCTTATGCTAACACCCAACAGAACTTCACTATTAATAATAAATGTTATAGTTATAACTACAAGCTAATATATACTATTACTGTTAATTGTTTGGAGATTGTATTGATTCTACGGAAACATTATTTTGTATACGTTATAAATACATATCTTGTACCATCCATACACCTACTATACCGATTTAAGTAATTGTACCAGAAAAAATGGCCAGTGCAGTGTAAAGAAATATCTTCGAAGAGAATGGTATGAAAAAATGTAATTCGTTTGACTGATTCATCATCATCATCTAGCGTATCCAGTGTGATTCAGATTGAACGCATGATACATAAGATGGGCAATCCCTGTTCCTAATGACTAATTATGAATCGTTAAACTGATGTAAAGGATTAATATGAAAGTAATAAACTATTTCGTATATACACGATAAAGATTAATTTATTTGGAAAGAAACAAAGTTTGAACTTGAAGATGATAGAATTAACATAAGGATGCTAACAATGACAATTCACGGAAATCTTTTGCATTAGTTTACACCATTACACCATTACAGAGCCAAAGAATAATAATTCATTCATTAAATAACACATGATAACAAGAATCTACTCAAAATGCATTATCTTCTGATTTCCCTGTTGAAAATTCTTAGCGTTTACCGGTAGTGGAGTCTTGTGATCCATGAAAGGTAGATGGAATAGTTTCCGAGCGTATGATTCCGTTGCTTCCTTCAGTGTCAACACAATTCATCAACCTCCTACGGTCTGATCGACTAGTTCCATCACCAGCATGCTTGTTGCCCTGCACGATTTTTATCTCCATTTTCATTTTCATGTTCCCTTCCATAGAAAGCCCTTCAGGTATTGTCAGCTTCCTCAGATTCTATAATAAAAGTTGTTAATTCTATCTTGTAATTAAATGCTACTTTTTTTAAACGAATTGTCGATTTTTGCATACATATGTACCAAAATAGCTGTATGCACATCTAGGAACCTATCTTAACTATTATCAAAAATCATTATGGTGTATGGCAATAATAACAACTTCGCTCTTTGTTACTCACAGGTTACCGGGGCATTGTGAGACGTCTTGTTTTAAGAAGTGTTTGTGTGTGGCAGCATTGGTTATATGACAACACTGCTAGTGCTAATATTCTTGTAATATAATAACTTAATTTGGTATACAAAAAGAATTGATAGTAAATTACGTACGTACTTATGTTTAATAATTCAAATATGCAGTTGTGGTGCATTGATCAATGCAAATGCTTTGTGGTAAATGCAAAAATAGCGATAATAAATATACATTTTAAATCCCTTGCGCGGGTTCTTCATGTCTCTTTTCTATAAAGTATTGAGTCACGACAGATTTTTTAGACCAAAAGAATAAACATGCATACAACAATAGTTATATGAACATGACGTTAGACATTTTTTGTAATGAAATTATTGGTGCATAATGTAAGTGCGTTAATTTACAATTATTAAGTTGTGATGTTTGCATGTGGCAAATTTTATATGGGATAGTATTTTAATGGTTACAAGAATTGATTCAATGACTAAAAATGCCGTATTTTCTTGTAACCAAAGCATTAGCCATTATTTTGGACAAGTAATAATAATAATATTCAGTTGACATCACCTTTACCTTTTAAAAAAATATTTTGTACAATTGCATGTAATGTGCAAAGGTACGTTATTTTTTCTTTCCCTGTTGATTCTCTGATTTTAGTCAAACAATAAGAGTGAACAGGCAGTTTCTCACATCACCCCACATTATACAATTTTTTAATTAATCATAAAATGCTAGATGCATTTTTTCATTAGAAAAGTACGCCCTAGCTCTAGTAATGACATGGTTGAATAATGATTTCAACCTTGCTCTTTGCTGATTATTAAAACTTATGTGCGCTATTCGACCCTAACGACTCAACGACACACGAGAAATGCACTATCCACCACATGTCGATTTTGAATTTGTTTCTGCGATGTATTTACATTTTCATTAAATAAATCATGAAAAATTCCATGATCTTTTCAATTTCATTCAATTTTTAGATATATAGCTGCTGTGGTGTTATTATTATGTGGTCAACGTTACTCTTTGTTGAAAAACAATGCGTTAGCTTGTTGTGCCATCTCAAAAGAAGATAGGAAAGATAACCTGACGAGATGCAGGAAAAAGCAATTACACAAGTAGGTATGCATGTTTTTCAGTTTGAGTCAGAAGTCAGACTATGCTTATAATGGATTTCACCCGTTTTTTAATAAGACGTTACAGCATCCATGTTATTTTACTATGCCATTTTACAATCAAAATACACGGGTAGGGTCAGTCGGTACTTACTTACACGCAATTTCACACGCCGCACACGTCACCGACTCACCACCACCACTATCCCATTACTCCGCGCAAGCTCTGTACTATGAATCATGCTTTTTAGCACGATGAGGATTTCCCTGACGGCGGCGGCAGTTGCACATGTGCAGTGCACATGTATCTGGCAGACAAGCAGTCTGGAGTCTGGAGTCTGGTGTTCCTTCTCGTCCTTGCCTTCATCATCATCATCACTTCATCAATCATCACTCTCATGAAATCATGAAATTTTTCTAACCGGCAATCCTAGCAATACAAGTCTTCTTCTTTTTCAAAAATTCTTTATAAATCTATTATTGTTGGGTTTTTTGAGAGAGAGCTAGGAGCTTCCTTTATACTACTTATTTAGTTTTTTGCATTTTTGTATTTTTTATTTAGTTTTCTGCATATGTCAGCTCAAAGAATTTTTATTAATATTTAGAAAATTTCAAAAGGGTTTTTGTTTAGTATTTCGTAGTCGTAGTTCAGTTTACACTTTTATAATTTATCTTTTAAATTGTAGTTGAGGTAGTAAGTTTGTTAGCTAACCTCAAACTTGAGTTACTTAATAAAAGTAATATATATATAGTATTTATTTGGAATATAGTAGTATATATATATATATTAGAGAGGAGAAAAGTACTTTGAATTTTCAAGATGACCAAGATACGTCATCCCAGTAATGAAGTCATCAAACTGCGTATCATGGGTCCCAAATCCATGACCCCCCGGACCATGTGTGTGGAAACACGACTGAGCAATACGTGGTTACAGCTGCTTAATAACGAGATGGGACTAAATGTAAGTTTGATTAACTTTGGTTTATTTTTCTAAAAATTAAAACTTGAAATTAATGAAGGTGTAAAATAATAATTATGTGTAATGTTTGTTGTTAAAAATTGTGTAGGTGAGCTTGGATGATGGGATCTTTCTGTGTACATCCACGTACACCCCTACTGCCCCCAATAATGGAAAAGGATGGCGCGCTGAACTTACTGAGCGGGTAATAACGTTAAAACTTTAACTAAAATTTAAAGACCTTAGGTTTTTGTAAACTAATTAAAACCTAACTTGGAATCATTTATTGGTTTACCTTCTCAGATAAGCGCTTATGCTGAGAAGTTCAAACAGCGAAGGAAACAGTTCACTGTTCGGCTGTGCTATCCCCATCATATAAACTTGAGCGCTAATGGGACAAGTCCATCGAAACGATACAGGGCTTCCACTTCTGGTCCTACGGTTGGAGTGTCAGTTCCCAGGTCAGTTCATCAGGGTCGTCGACCAAACATTGTGATTGCTACACGGGGTAGCGCCACGTCCAATGGATTAGTAGCTCCTCAGCGTTATCGTGATGATAACATTTTGAAACCACGGTACCACACTGCCAATGGACTGCCACCAAAAACTCCCCAACGCGCTCAACAGCTTCTTTACGGCACCAGATTGAAACGCCTACATGATCAAACTGTGGTGGTTGGGAAACCTAGAGATACACTTTCTGCCCGTCGGGAATCTCCACCAAATGTCGCCAACTGCAGCAAGAGAAATTACGTGCCTAATAACGTTGATGGGTTCGAATCCACACCTGTGTTCGCAATGAAAGTGGAAATACCGTCGGTAGTATACGATTCCCAGATCTTTCAGGATGGCTCACAATCTGAAAATCGAAATGAAATGAACGGAAGCAGCGGTGAAGAGGAGGAAGAAACTGAGGATGATAAGCAGCAGATCCACAGCAGGGTAAATGGAGGACTAAGTCTTAGAGGCGCAGGTAATAACTTTCGCCCGATGAATAGTGATGACTTAAGTGATGAAGATGGCGCCAGCGAGTTCACCACAGCTACCCAAGAGGAAATGGAACTTATACAATCGGGTATTAGAGTGGAGGATATCAAATCTCTGGCAGAGAGACGATTTTCTGGATTTAGTAACGCTTATGTAAGCACAGTAGTAATATATTTTTCTAAGTTATTCATTAGTATTGTTTTTTCAAGGTAAATAATTTTCTTTTATGTTTTTTTTTGTTTCAAGATGCTCCGGGTCAGAAACGAGATTAAAAAGCTGAAAGCAAAAAAAATATGGATGAGAAATTTGAAGCGATCACCCCTGGCTTATGTTCTTTTGGATCAAATTTTCAATACAGAAGATGATTAATTAGTCCGCTTATCTCTGCATTAGCTTTTGTCCGTTCGAGATTAGCCTTGTAGCCATATATTAATTTTAATTAAATGATATATTATTATATTATTAGTACGTTTATAAATATTGGTTAACAAAAAGCATATAGATTATATAGATTATATAGTAGATTATTAGAGAAAGTCGTTTGCTAACTGTTTGTTAGTTTGTTGCACACAAAGTGACATATGCTATATGCTCATTTGACTAGTGGATTTAAGTTAAATTTCAACTTGTAATAATTAAATAAAAATATTTATTTGGCAACTGATAAAAAATAGTTGAAAAATTACGCATAAAATTCTCTCTAACGTTTATTTGGGATCATAGTTATTAAGGAACGATGATAACGAAATAACTAACTGTCTACCGTCCGCCCGCTTGCACTCTCCACTTCAAATACTGTTTACAGTTCATTATCATTTCGTGATGTCTGGCGCTCCTGCCGGGCTTCAACCGCTTTTAGAATTGGTGGACATTTGTCGTATTTTTGGTAGTTACTCGAGAAGTCTCCATCCGTTGAAGGTTCTAATTGATATCCCTTTTGTCCCCGTATTGCTCTCCACGTTTCAGCCTTCTGGTGTAGTAACTGTAATCATCAGGATACTGTGCAGCATTAGGGTCATCATTTACAGCCCATTCACCATCATAAATGTTCCCATATTTCCTCTTGCTAAAGCTAGCATTTGTAGTAATGCCCTTCTTTGTCGAAGAGGTGCCGGCGGTGGGGCACAGGGCACATATTTTAAAATAAGTTTCAGCTTATTTAAAAAATATCGTGTTTTTTAGTGCGAATACAGGAATAATTGCAGTAAAGGAAAGATACAATGTCCGAACTGTGCGTGCGTTGAGATTATTGAAAATTAAACGATCAAAAGTAAATGTAAGATGCATCGGTGTGCGGTATACATTTCCAAACAACGAAGACTATATCCTTCTGTTATCTTCCTTTCAGCTACTGACATTCAATTCAACAAGTGCCCGATATCAGACGTTGTTGTCTTGTGAAATTAAGCTCTCATATTCGTATATGTACACACACACTTCTACGAAAAAATGCATATATCAGGGACAGGCATATCCTCCGGAACATAATTTAGCAAAAGTGACCGCTCCAGTAGTGCTATTTCACTCGGAAAATGATGCGTTTGCAACGCCAGAGGATGTGAGAAAGTGTGATACAGGATGAGTCCTTCACACATATTGACTTTACGTATGATATAGATGCAGACAAGCTTGTTTATGACAGGATTATTCATGTGATTATTGACGAGGAAATTATGAATAGTTTTATTTCTACCATAAAATTATAACTTGCTCGAATTAAAACTAAATTAAAAAATCTCAGAATGCCCCAACTAACCATTGTTTGTTTAACATATCAAATAATAAAAATATTTTAATAAATGTCCAACTGTTTATGGTTTGTTAATTCTGCTCACTTTTTCTATTTATTTCTGTATGATGCACATCTCAGCCTTCATCACAAATTGTTGCATATGGGTTGCTTTTACATAAACGTCAAATAATTAAAATTACGAGCTTTCACGTTAGTGAACAAAACCAGGAAAAATTCCTCCTAATCATATGATGTAAATCTAATTCATTCCGTTCTCCTCTTTGATTCTTTTAGGCCGTTTTTTATTTGATATACGAGAAAACAGTCAAAAGCTTTATATAACCGGAGCCATTAAATATTTAAATAAAACAAAGCAAATCCAGCATTACAATAAGGTATGGGGTTTAAGGCCTAAGCCACGACTAATAAAAGTTGCACTTCTATACTTGCCAACTGATATTTTCATTCTCAGTTTTTGTAGATGGATTTTAAACCAATTTCATCAAGAAACATTGAAAATATTCAGGTATAAAATATTAAACATTTTCTCTCAGTTTTTGTAGATGGTAAAAAAACAGACTTTTAATTGCATCGGGAACTATCAGCTAATATATATTTGTGAAAAAAACAAATAACAGTTTCTTATATAACTATTTTAAAATTGTACGTAGTTCAGTAACTTTGAAACGACATATTTATAAAGAAACAATTAGTAAATAACTCTGAAACTTTGAAACGTTTATTTCAATAACTTTGAAAATGTCAACTTGAAATTCTTCATGAAGCATTATTGATCTCAATAAAGAAGTAAATTTGTAAATTCAACGTTTTAAGGCGACAAGAAAACAATGTAAATAATCTTCCTTCTAACAATCCTTCAGTCATTTAATTTTGGATTTACATCTCTGGCTACATTGAGTAGAGAGGGTGAGGTAAAACAGTTCAGTTCTAACGGAAAATTCAAATTCTCCACGAAACATTATTGATCTGTTGATTTCAAAATAGGAGTAAATGTAAAAATGTATAAATTCAGTACTATACGGCGACAAGAAAACAATGTAAATAATCTTCCTTCAATTTTTCTTAACTTGTCTTTTACTTCATTTTCATCTCTGGCCACATTGAGTCAGATAGGGTGAGGTAAAATAGAAGTAACAATTTATAACGGCGAGAAAACGATGACTGACGCTAAATATTACATTTTTTCAACTCTCCTTTAATAGCCAAAACTTTCACGGCATATGCAAAATTGCACGAAAATTCCAAATTAAATTTCTACGAATGCAAACAAAGCAAAATAAAACAATATTCCAAAATATAAATGTGGTATATTGACTAATTGAGTATTTTTCTTTTTTGTTTTCTTTGAATTCTCGGAAATTTAATTTGACATTATATATTTTAAAGAATGACAATGGTCAATAAATTCAAATTCCAAAAACTCAAATACTTGAAAGAAATATATTTTTTACTTTTATTTGCCGGCAATCCTGTCAAATTATGCAATATTTGTTGATGATGATGACGAGTGCTGGGATTCTCAATTATTAAAAATAACACCACATCGCACATGTCGTATACTTTTGTTGCCGAGGTAAGCAGGTGTATGGAATAGGGACGTTGCATTTCCTCATGTGCTGATTTAGAAACTCTTGAACAATCCACATTTCAACCAATTTAACATCATACACCACATTACATCTACATCACCATTAAAAATATTTGCATGGTTGAAATACGGCATCATAGCTTGAGTCGAGTTTTAAAATAAAACACGTTCAATTTTGGAAAACGGTATTTGAAAAAAACTTTTATTTTGTTGTAAAATCGGTTAACTTCATAAATGTCACTGGTACGAAAGATATGCAACTGATAAACTTCTAACAGTGACATTCACATTTCACAATATTCATGCCATGCCACATCATGCCATATTACCCCAATTTTTATACCATCAGAGAATGTGATAAATAATTAAAGAGCTTTTACCGTGATACTTTATTTCAGCTGCTGATTGATTTTTAATTCAGAAATGAGCTCTAACATGTATATTTATCCAAACAATATTCCTGAAAATATCTATTAACATCTATAGTTTAAAAGTTACTCGTTCAACTACCCAAGAGGGATCACCATTTAACATGGTATTCGAAGTCGTCCGCGCTAATGCCCTTACTTCACCAGCAGAATTTTAACATAATAACCAGATCAACTATTCATTTGGCTGAGTTCAACTCATCTAAGCCAAATGTATATGTAAATTCAAAAAAGGTCTGCCCTTTTATTCGAAATCCGTATTTCGGATAATTAATTCTTCAAAAAGACAAAAAAGTAAATACCAACAGCACATAATGAGAATTTAACAATTTTTTATACCTTGCCGAAAGGTGGGCACAATTAAATCAAAAGAATATCAATCATCAATCAATCTCTGGATATCAAAGCACTGTTGGCGTTCCGTATTATAACAAAAATTGTGATCTCAGTTTGGATGATCCCTCGACATGGTCATTACTGTTCTTATGAGTTATGAAATTACAGCAGTTGTTACGTACGGATATACGACGCTTAAATTTTTTTTATATCACCACAAATATAATAAGAAGCGCCATGAATAAGGAAACTAATGGAACTCGTCTTTTTTGCATTTTTTACCTTACAAAATGAGCTGGAAGCCTATAGAAATAAATTCGATGTTTTTGGAAATGTGGTGCATGTTGTATGGATTGGAAATGTGTTGAGTGGATTTGGAAATACGATGTTTTGATGGATCACGAAATAGTTTGTGTTTTTACAAATTATTTGGGTGGGTTAAGGTTCGGATATATCTATAATTCTATATATCTGCTTTAATTCAAGACAGGAATCACAGCATTTTTTAACGGAGCACAGCCATCCATCTGGACAATAATGAAAAAATGTTAATCATAATATAATCATGCTACCATAAAGTGTCATAAGTAAATACATAATCATATTGGACAAAATAAAACATGAGTTTTAAAATAAACTGTTTCGGTTAAAATTCGAATCGGTGTTAATACATATTTTCGCCAACCTAACTTCACGTTCAGAACCCGTGGACAAAAATGAGACAATTTACTTTCATTATTAATCGTATATAATATCTATCTATTATGATTACTAATTGAAAAAATTGTGAAGTATTAAATGGTGAACAGGTATATAGAATGTCAAAGTATTTAACCAATTGCCCAATGACCTCGTGAACAAAGACATCATCCTAAAATATTACTAAATATTCCCAGCAGTCTTCATCGGCACAGTTTTCTGGGGGGATTATCCAAGTAAAGGAAGAGTAAACTTGATCCTATTATTTACTTATTGAAAAATAGGCTAGCTCATCGGGCACAATAATCATGCGCATGCTATGTCAAAATAAAGTTAAAAGGAGGAAGTATTTAGAATATGATTAAAAACATTTTAGAAAGTTTATTTGAATTTTTATTTCATGTGCGACTTCTCAGCAAATCCATTTGTTTCTGTTGCCACCAATGTCTGATTCCCATGCCCATCAAAAGCAGGGACGAAACAATCGTCGTTGCAAGTACAATAGGCAAAAGGACATTTCGTTTTGCTGAAATTAATTATTCAAGAAAATCTCATTAATAAGCCCCAAACATTTAATAATGCTAATTCAAGATAACATTTATTTTTATTTTTTAATTACCTGCAACAATCACCCTAAAAGTCCGTTTCACCTTGCCCCCAACATTCTCCGCAGTACACTGGTACACGCCCTGCATTTCATGAATTACCTTCTGCGTAAACCTGATTTTCACTACGGTTACCCCACCAATGGCATTAGTTCCATTGTTGTCCTCAACAGTAGTACCATTATTATTACCCCTTTCCAGACTCACATTAAACAAACTTTCATATGAATTTCGCTTATCTTCTTCATGAGAATGAAAAGGGTAAAAACCCACATCACGTTCCTTCAAAATCCCCTCACCGCTCATTGTAACGTTAATCATTGGTTCTGGAGCGCCTTCCACAACTTGACACTCCAACTCCTTACTCTCCTCCCCCAAATAAAAGTATACTGTAGTTTCTTCAGCGTTTTCCTTCCCATCACCCCCAAATTTTGGTGGAATCGCTTCCAAAATTGTGAGATTTCTTGTTATCTTATCCCAATTTCCGGTATCCCATTGTGGCATCCAGCAATCCACAGATACCATATCCCTGTGTGCCAAAACCTCTTTCCCAAGTCTGTACAAAATTTCTTTTCTTTGAACATGGTGGTTCTGTACTCGTATACCTTCGCTAAAATAAACAATTTTGGTTTCTTTGTCTATTTTCTCAGATATCACCATGCCTCGCGTGCCATTACTAAAGTTAATAGTCACATGAGCTCCACGACTATACATGAGTGACCATCCTAAACAAATTGCTATGATGGGCTCTCCCTCATAAAAATTATCTCGGGAATATTCCAGTATTTCAGTTGGTGCTTCCATGAGTGTCCAATCATCAATGTACTCGAAGCCACTTACTAAGTCTTGGCTTAACTCTAATCCTTGGAAAGCAATACGGTAATAGCTAGGATTATTATCTTCAACCACTTGCACAGCTGGAATAAGATGACCAAAAGTAAGGAACATCTTTCGAGATATTTCGGCTTTCTTGGCGTTGAACTCGTTTTCATCTACCAACAACAGCAAATTTAGCATAAAAATATACTCTTTAAAAAAATTGGTAGTTTAGTGTACTCACACGTGGATAAATACTGGATATCTCCTCCGTTCTCTTGTCTCACTTGCGATCTGTTGGAGATTGGTAACAACCCTTCCGTAAACAAGTTAACAAAGTGATTTGCAAACTGGACATTTTCCCCTTTACAAAATACAACAGGGCTTTGAGGCAAATATGTTCTGGCACAATCATTAGGGTCCTTTGCTATGGTGGGACTTTCGTAGTAATAATGGTATGATGGTAATTCATTCATCTCTATCTTCAGTGTCATGTCCCACTTTAAAATCTGACATTGCAAATGCCCGAAACAGGTTTCGACGTAAACTCTTGGCGACTTATCAATTACACCCGAGCAGCACAGTACTGCTTCGTCATGTCTAGGAATTAATATGGAAGATAAGGAGGATGAACGATTTCCAAAGGTTTGATTACTATAGCTCACAGTGGCACCACTTTTCAAATTGAGCTTTGCCTGGAATCGCACGTCTTCTATTTTGCTGGGTGCTAGCAAGGGGTCAGAGGTTACGTTAATGAATATAAATTGTTGATTATTGTTATTTTGGACATTCTCGTCCTGCTGCTCGCCATCCGTGTTGTCCATGTCCTCAAAAGCAGTGCATCTGTACATTCCAAAAATCATTTTTCTCTTGCCCATCGGGTCCTTATTCAAGATGAATCCCACTTTGGGGTCGAATCTTACATAATTTGTGGGATGCTTGAACCGTATTAACTTTGTGGTGCTGGTTTTGTCACGATTTTTTTTGTGAGTTATCTGCTTCTCTAGAACAATAGTGATATTTGGAGTGGCAGGCCTACATGGTAATATCAATTCAGAACCTGCAATACTATCATCATCTTGCTTTGTTGGGGAAACGTACACTTGTAACGTGCTACCTTTATTTTCTATTAGATTTTTTCCCATGTAAAACAAGTAAATGGAGGAGGAGGAGGTCGATGACTTTCTAATAGGTTCATTCTCTCCTTCTGACGGTGGCTCAACACAAGTCAAATTCACACTCAAGAAATCTTGCACATACGAAAAGTGAACAGTCAAAAATGTCTGAAATTTTTTTGATTTAGGATGCACGTCTCCTAGATTTTCATTTCGTTTTATTTCCGAAGTTCGCATGTTGTGCGTTTGAAACATGAAGAAAGGGATGAATTCCACGTGTTTCAAGTGAGGAATTGTCCACATCACTGGATATTTTGCTTGGCAAACGAATACAGCATAGATGGTGTCATCCTGAACTACATAGTCGCTTCCATTTTTGGAGATTAAATCGTTTTGGAATTGGGAAAGTTGTCGGAATTCAGAATCAGCGGTTGTGTGCTCAAATGAATCCGTTTCTGAGAAGGAGCTCAACCAAATTTCTGGATCATCAATGCCCCCGCGGATTTTATAGGCTTGACCCTTTGATAAAATTACCAAAATAAGTTTTATAATGACACTACTGATGATAACGATATTCATTTTATTTAATTCACAGCCTTAATAAACGACCACTGTACTTCAGGAAAATATAAATTTACATTCGTTACTCAATTATTGGAACCAGAGTAAACTTGTAAAGCCCAGCACAATCATTTAGTTACATGGGTTGTTTGCTTCAAAATTGTCGATGAAAATCAAGTCACGACATCAACTTCCGGCTTCATTATCAGAAAACACGCAAATAAAAACTTTTTTTTATTCCAAAACATTCAAGTGGCTAAAAGAGTAAACAAATTTGAAAATGATGATGATGAGGTCGTTCATAGTGTACATACATATATTATTATAAAATATGTTTTGATTTATTTGCAATTGATTTGTTAGCCCAGCAACTTGACAAAAAAAATCTTTCTACACTCAGCCAGTGACTTTTGTACGCCATCCCACCAGAACCAGACAAAGTTGTTTCGACAACTCCAAAACAAAGTGGAAAGAGTGAAAGAAATTAACGTGGATGTCATTTTGAGGTCATTAAAATTAATTAATTGCTAATTAAGGATTGGTATATGCAAATAATATTTCTAAACACAAATATGAATTTCATTGAATTTGATTATTCATATATTGTTCGCTCTATTTTACCGGATGTACAGGAAATTACGCATGGTAAAAACAACCATTTGTACATTTTTTTATGATGTATATATTTCCTAAATTGAAAGTGACATACATACAGATCTTCAACTTTTTCTCTCTCCCCATATTTATGGACATTTTTTCAACAAAAAAATATGGGGATTACCACATCTATCTGCAACAAGGATATCCCGAAACTCAACAATTCAAAT
Source organism: Zhuqinia jingwanae (assembly GCA_027744095.1). NCBI lineage: Eukaryota > Metazoa > Arthropoda > Collembola > Entomobryomorpha > Paronellidae > Zhuqinia > Zhuqinia jingwanae. The sequence goes on along the minus strand of JAHZNC010004682.1, from coordinate 7,381 downwards.
CAAAGTTTCGGTGTGTCCAACTGAAATTAGTTAGCTTCATTGATCAGATTAGTTGGAACCTGAGATTATCAATTGTAAAAACAGATATGGAATCTTTTAGTGTTTCTTTTGTGGCAACACATGTACTGGGCATTGTTTCCATCAACAAAATTACATACTTTTTAATTGCTATACCATATAATATGTACATCTCATATCCCCATACTTTCTGGAATTTTCTATGAATTTTCTGGCTTTGCTTGTTGCATGTTGTTGGGTAGTCATGTTTGCAACAATAATATTGCAGATGTGACTTGTCGCAGATTCAATCTAGGCAATTTTATTTAGCTCATTGATGATGTACATCGGAGATCACAGCACAGTATAATACCTACTAATAAAAAATTGGACAAGCTAAAATTGATAATTCATGCAACAAAACTTATGTATATGTATTAGAAGGGATGATTTATGCAAAAAAAATAATTCTTATAATGAAAAAATATAAATTACTTTTGAGTTTCATAAGCATTGTTGCAGATGGGAAAAACCAACTCAACCATTTGCACTTAAACTCATAAAAATCTACCACGTATTTGTGAGCACTACTAAACTGAAAACTGACTATTGTTAAACTTACACACAAAAACTTTTTTTTGTACTTTTGCTTGCTCTATGCATTTTCTAGATATGTATGATACATGCAGTTGTGCTGTATCGAAGAGAAAAATTAATAACTTTTTTAAGCTTTCTTCTAACAACAATGACCGTTAATATTGGTTTGTCATTGGTTCACTTTTACGCTTTGTGCCGGAAGGTACAAGGCACATCCATACTACATACCTCAAATGTGCCACTTACAATAAATAACTAGATTTTTAGCATTTTGCTAATAATTTTTTTAATGAACCCTATAACCCTGTAATTTCATTTGCCATGTAAGAATGTAATATAGCTTTCGAAAGAAAACTCAGGAACATAAAAGCAAATTTGTCATGCAGCAGCACAGCAAAGGCTAAAATAGCAATATTTGTGTCAGCAAAGCAATAATATGAACATGAGAGGCAATACATTATTTATGTAGGTACATGTATGTGCATCAAAAATCTATTTTAAAACCCGGACCGGGTAGTCCTCCTCCTAACGGTGATGAACCTTTTCTCAGCTCAGGCAAATAGAGAAAAAAGAGCACGCGAGATAGACACGTTGAAATAAGTGCAAATTTTATTGCCCTTTTATTGCCAAATCTAATTACCCAACTCAAGTGACAGAGGATGCATGAAGTTCAAAAGATTTGCATAAAAAGTCAGAAGACGCTCAAAAAGGCAACCTCGTTATTCTTTTATGTCGGGTAAATGAGAACTTATATAAATGGAGCTAGTACGACGAAAAGTGAACACTACTCCTTTTTAACCCGACCGCTTATCAACTTCATTTGTGGACGCTGTCAACTATTATTTTTTTGCTTGATAAGTTAAGGTTATTTCTTGCAGTTCAAACAATGATAGTCATATTCATTGTTGCTAATCTAATCATATCAAGGTTTTGGTTGGCCGATGCGCAAACAACAGGCAAGGGAAAAGAGTTTGGAAAGAGCTACTTTTTACGAAAAAGTGGTTTACAAGGAAGCGGCAAATATCCACCAACTTTGTTGTCATCATTTGAGTCGCCGGTATTTGCAACTAACAGATCCATCGACAAAAGGAAAAGTATTTGGGTCAGTACAATTATCTCCTGTCTAGATACAAATGAATCTGTATAGGTAATTAGGTTAATAAAATCTTCATCTTTTTCAGGCTTTAAACAAGCAATCGACGGCAAGAAAGGCATCACATTATTCCCAACATGACAGTCGCCATCCGCCAGTTCTTGATTTTGACAAGTATCTGGAGGTTCTTGGACCAGGACTCTTTCAGATTCCGTTGATACTTGCTTTGATCCCGTTTGCACTTCCAGCGTTGCCGTTGATGGTTTGGGCGGAGGAGCACTACGAAGGTCATCATGCGGGTGGGAGTCCTAACAACAGCAATCTTCATAGCAACAGCAGCAGTAACAGCAATCTTCATAGCAACAGCAGCAGTAACAGCAGTGAGAAAGCTCGGGTGCAGAGAAAATCGTCAAAATATTTACGATTTGAAACAAAATGAGAACGAAACACGACGGGGTAACGTGAGAAAGTGGAATTTTTATACTTTTTAACATAGGTGATAAGAAATGATTATCAAATCTGTTCCTTATTTTATAGCAAGAAAACAATCGCTTTGATTTTGTGATTAGATTAGGAATTTTAAATAAAGACAAAAATAAAGCATACTCGTGCATTTTCAATTCAATTTTATTGCCAAATTAGCAGCCGTTTATTCTTGTTATTAAAAGTCTGCAAGATATTTCTGGATAGTGTTTCATGATTATTTCTTGGCATTTAAATTTGCATTAAAGATAAAAATTTCATTTGGGTTTTTTTTTCATTCTGGGCTCTGGTTCATCATACAAACAAAAATGAAATATTATGAATGTCTGCAGCCTGCATTGCATATTACCAAAAAGCTAAGGTTGAAGGTATAACATGTAGTCCATTGCATTGCTTGTGTAGTTGTTGTCGTCTCTGTCTGTACTCGCCTATGATAAAAGTAGACCACAAACAACCACATTACCACATGACACGGGTGAAGACGGAGCAACAAATTTATTCAATTTTGTTTCAAAAACAGCAGTTTAATCAGAAACTTCTAATATCAGTTAAATAATGGAGTTTATACTCAGGAGCAGATTAAAATCATTCACTGACATTGGAAGATACAGCAGTCTTTGCGCCACGAGTGTAGCAAGTATAAATACAGCTGCAAAACTAAATAGGTTTATGTGGAGTACGTTGGAACCTGTGTACAGTGCTTTCTTTCAAAATATTTACAATAATAGTTTTTTAACTGCTCGCTTGTAAAGGAAATTACTAACGAGTGAACAAATTGCATTTATTTTTCTGTATAGGTGTGCGTACAGGAGTACCTTAAAACAACCTGTTTGTCAACCCAGAAGATCCTTAGCGACCTCAGAATGGAAGGCAATGAAAATATACACTAAGACGGGTGACAAAGGGACCACAGCATTGTTTACAGGAGAGCGACGTGTAAAAAATGATAGATTTTTTGAGGCGTTAGGGACCACTGATGAGTTATCCTCTCAAATAGCTCTATGTCGGGAATTTGCTCTTGACAAGGGACATTTATATGAGGAAAGGTTAAGGAGAGTCCAGTGTTTATTGCAGGTCGGCAAGTTTTAATTAAATATGAATTGGAATTGGATACAACATTTAAAATATATTGTATTTCATGTATATAATGTTAATGTTAACAACGCATTTTTCTGAATTGGTAGGACGTCGCATCAGTCGTCGCAACGCCAAAATCTTCAGCCAGAGATGCGCACTTGAAAAGAGTGCAATTTTCTGCAAAGCATATTGAGGAACTAGAGGAGTGGATTGATGAATACACTGAAATATTACCACCATTGACAAATTTTATTTTGCCAGTACGATTAAACAAAATTATATTATATTTTAAAGTATGGACTTATTTTCACAAATAACTGAATCCATAAAAAATATCGTTTTGCAGGGTGGCGGTAAGGCAAGTGCTTCTATACATATTGCAAGAACTGTTTGTCGCAGAGCTGAAAGAGCAATAGCGCCTTTAGTAGCCGATGGGGAAATTGACAAGGATGCTCTTATTTATATGAACATGGGTGGTGGTAAGGCAAGTGCTTCTATACATATTGCAAGAACTGTTTGTCGCAGAGCTGAAAGAGCAATAGCGCCTTTAGTAGCCGATGGGGAAATTGACAAGGATGCTCTTATTTATATGAACAGGTAAAAAGACTTCTAAGGCTATTTAATTTAACATTTTAACGTTATCTATTACACACATCTAGGGTAAATATATCTATTTTTTGTGTTCCTTTACAGGTTATCTGATTTCCTATTTACCCTCGCAAGATATGCAGCAAAGATGGATAGTCGAGAGGAAACCATATACATAAAGGAGAACCCCACTTCCTAATGTCTGATTTCTAAGTTAAACTGTGAACTGAGTTAAATTGTTTGTACCGAGAAATAAATAATTTAATTAAAAAAAATAGAACAATTGTTTCATTACTTGCGGAAACTTATTAAAAAGTTTATTATTATTTGTTTTTAGTTATTTATAAAAAAACGTGATAAAAACGAACAATAGAATTAGGATAAAAGTTAAATTATTCCACTTTCTCTTCGCTGTCTTCCACATCCTTCAAAGACAAAACTTCTAGAATACCTTGGCCTTTGGTTTCCGCTCTTATCAGTTCGTCCAAATCTCTGTAAAATCCTGGGTCCAGAAGGATAATCTGAAAGAGTTCACATATTTTTTTTCAAATGGCACACATTTCATATAATTGACATTACTATTATTTGTTCAGATAAAAGATAATGGTCATACCATTGACAACGTGTTCCCGGTGAATTCCTTCTGTTCCGTCTTGCCCATTTTGTCTGCTTTCTCTGCCACATTTTTGCAAACATTACCGGTAACCGTTATTCTCACACGCATTTGAGCTCGCTCAATTTTCATCACCGTTTTTAGCTGTGGGATGACTTCTAAGGCTTGCTGTTTGGAGTTTCGGTTTGGTTTCACGGAAAAGTGGATGTCTTTAAGGCCCTTCTCAATGATGGAAGTTGGATACGGACGCTTCGTGTCCGGGTTGATGCATAGACCTGATAAAATAAATGGTCATAAAATGTTCACTTTAATCTTAAAGTTTTAATCAACATTGTAATTTTTTAAAGATAATCTTTCTACCAGCTATTCAAAATCATTAAATAAGTTATTTTATCGTTTAGCCTGAACTTCACATGAAATCTGTCAGTATACAAATTAAAATGTTCATCAAATATAAAATGTCATCATTGGCGCCCTTACACTTTGTTCCTCCAAGATAACACCTTGTTTTTGTAACAAGCGATTTCAAACCGTTTTCCTCCCTTCTTCATTCTGACAATGGCTACATTTGTCAGTCTGATTTGATTTGTTGGAGTAAAGATCTTAGACATTTTGACTGTATTACTTACTGCTTAAACCCAAGTAGCTAAACTAGCAACTAACAACACACCTACTCGTCTGCTGAAGTTTATCCAAATTACTACCGTCCGTCAGACAATTATTTCAATGCGCACTGTTAATTGCATTAGTTTCCTTTGCTTTTACTAAAATGATTATTTGCTAATTTTATCAAAAAAGTTATCTGAAATCTATCCACAGTCTATCTTTATTTCCAAAAGGCACTAAGACTAAGATAAAAGTCCCAAAATTATCTTGACTGGCAATGACAATATTGAAAGGCACCTTGGAAAATAGATGATTACAATTTATGTAAAATTGCTAAACCTCGTTTAAAATAGTTGTAAATACTGCGTATTAAACTGTTATGTTGGATGTACATAACACGAGGAGTTTTCTTTCTTTGAGAACGTCTACAGATGAGCAAGAAAATCACGTTGTCCGCATTCGGTATTGCCGTAAACAAACTTGGTTTGGTACACTACTCACAGCAAACATCCACAACACAACGATCATGATGGTATATGGATGGATAGAAGGGCGGCTTCAACATCATCATCCCACAACAACACAAGTGTTAGATTTACTGTCATCTCATCTTCATTCCTCTCCTCCTCATCTCTCTAAAACTCAAATCATCCAGCCGAATCATCTGATCTCTTATAAACAAAGCACGATAAAATTTAAATTGACCAGTATACATAAATAGGCAATTACATAAATTACTAGTTAAACTTTAATGCTTTTTGAGCAAACAACATTCGGTTTTATCTGTAATGCTGTTGTCGTTCATCTTAATAAAATTTTGCGCCCGTAGAAGATGACAGATGGAAGACAGTTGAAAAATTATTTATGAAGTTGGCTCTTACCTGTGTTAAAAATTTTAAGTGCTATTATTACCTTCAAAATTGATATTTAAAATGAGTGGTGTTAAATTTGAGCTGCAAAAGGAGGTGTTCGAGTCGACAAAGGAGCGACTTCATGGAGTGGTTAGTGTTCAGAAACCGACGAGAAAAAAGAAGATGCCTGCCTACTTGTGTATTACGGGAAGTATTGAAAGGCCCATTAGATTCACAATCTATCTGGTAATTTGACATGAGAAGCGACAACTTATCAAAAAGCAATGTTAGCTTTATATGAGGCATATGATTATGGTTTCAATCATATAATTTGTTGCTTTCTTGTGTTAATTACTTAGGTGAAGAAAACAGAAAAAGGCTTTAAAAGGAAACAAGAATGGACATTGTCAAGTTTGAAAGAGGTCAACTACAAGGGCAAGGTAGGCATGGCAATGCTGTTTTATTACGTATTGTTCTCAAATTCCAAGAAAAAAGTTCTTTTTTTTGTAATGAAGGCGTAATTTTGGTTGAATACAGGAAATCTTGGAATTCGACCTGCAACTAGAAAAATCTTATCATTGGTTGGCAGCGTCAGCCGAAGAAAAGGATGCATTTTTCTCTCTCCTTCATCAAATCTGTTCACGAATGCACCGACCTCCAAAATTTGTTAACTTCCAAGTGGACGAAGAAGACGAAGCAGCTCGTGCAGCTGAAAACATTGCCATTGCTTCTGTCGCGAAGGACAGTCAAATGATTGAAAGTGGTGATGAAGAATTTGGTCTAACAGAGCGGGAAGAATTTGATCTGGAAAAGGTACTGGGAAGAGCAGAAAACGCCGTCGTTAACGCGGAGGCCTTTATGGAACAACTGGCCAAAGAGCTGTCAATTCTGGACGGTGAAAATATTCACAGTATTATGGACTCTGAGGCACAAGTGAACTCACTAATGGACTCAATTGACAAATCAATTAACCAACTGGAGGAGATTGAAAAGGAACTTGTGGATTATCAGGATGCCGTAACACATGTGAAGTCTGCTGTTGAGAAGATAGAAGAGGAAAACTCACAAATGGGTACTGCAGCAAGAAATAATCAGCTACTGCTAAGTGAACTAACAAACGTGATAAAGGCCCTTGACTTTCCCGTTGGATCACAAATTTTAAACGCGGACTTTAACAGCCTTGAAGGAATCAGCAAAGCAACAAGGGATGCTTATGCGCTCAAAGATGCCTTAAATATTGAGGAGAATATACATCCAGCTTTATTAAAAATGAGAGCAGTGGGGGATCAAAAGCGGAGACTAGAAAAATTTAAGCAGAAGTTTTCTCAGAATTTAATGGGCCATCTAGCAAAATTGTTTATACATCACGGCAACATTTCATCAATTGATAGCTTGCCTACAATGACAACACTCAGGTTACCTGTTCTCAACTCAATGTATCAGGAGCTGACTCCATACACTAAGTTAATGGGCTGG
>JAHZNC010004681.1:0-11191 GCA_027744095.1 Zhuqinia jingwanae | reverse complement strand
CACGATACTGGAAATGAATGACCGTGACTTTTATCTTCAATAAAAATGTAGTTGGCAGCGATCATAAAGATAAAAATGAAAAATAACGTTCCGTAAATCTGCAAAAAATATTCTTTATGCACTGACTTGCTTGTACATATTTTACTAATTTAAAAAGAAACATACTTGAAGAAGATCAATGAGAAAATGATAATATATTTACCCAAATTCCAACAATATTCAGTCGCCATTTGCCGACAACCGGCTGATTCACGCGAGTATACTCAATTATTTGAAGAAAGTCTTGTTGGTGACGCCAGAGAATATTCATGATGAGTGCAGTAGCAACAACAACGGACAAATTGGATGTCACCTCAAAAGCAAAAATGATTGAAGGTTCCTTATCTCCCATGTTCAGTAGGAACATGATTGAAGTTAAAAGATGCATGACCAACACAACAAAATGGGCGAATCCACACAAAATCTACCAAAAATATCAATGGGGCAATATGAGACAAAACTTTGGGAATGATAATAAGTTGAAACTATACAAAAGCAAATCATGTATCATATTGTACTTTGTGCCATCGACAAGACCACAACTGATATAGATTGCTGTCCTGATCCAGAGTAATTCGGAATGGAAGTAAGCGAAAGTAGTAGAAAAAGTTAAAAAATGGGACAAGAAATGCACTTTCCCCACTGGGCTTACTGGATATATCGAACGCTTTCAAACCCGTTTCCAGATTGTTATCCCCCATACTTTTTTTATTGAGAAAACTGACAAAAATTTGGAAACTTTAAACAGGTGAAAAATGTCGACAAGGGACAGGAAGTCAACAGAAAGTTACAATACGACGCATATTGGCAATGAGATCTGATGATAGATCAAAATTTGGGGTAGGCAAGAAAAAATTTAAATGGGTGTGGCACTGGATGCTATTATGAACTTCCGGTGGAACCTGTCAATAAATATATATCATATAAATCATATAATAAATTTAAATGATCGTCAGATTGTCATGTCATATAATTGATGAATAGTAAACAGGAAATTATGGTCTTGCTTGAATAACAATTATTAACATTCTCAGTAGTACAGCAGCGGAAGGGCAATATATATTTGTGGAAGTCGAGGAGCTAATGGAATAAAAGACCAAAATGTACAGACTCGATTTAACTGATAGGTACATAAGCATTTAAAACCAATTAACTGGGTCAATCGAATCACGAGAATAAAGAAAAGTGGAATTGTTAAAACTTACATGTATTTAGCTGTATCCAGTTGTTTCTTCTTGACTTGGCATGAGGTACTACTGAAAATTTAAAAATTATGCAATTTTACGGTTACATTCATAAATTATTAAATTGGCTTACACATTTATACTTATTGCATTCTTGTTTTTTTGCATGTATTTGTGGGTAGTGTTTTCATTTATCTAAATATTACAAGTTTATTGCAAGTTTTATATATTACTAGAGAGCAAAAGTTAAGCAAAAATATTATTACTGAATTAGCTTGTACGTTAGTCAGAATGAGTCATAATTATATAGTTAAATATAAAAGTTGTATATATGGTGTATTTGTGTATTGCCCTGGAACAAACAGCAGCACACACAAGATGGTATATGATGTGTATAAAAAGTGTTGATTTAATGAAAAACAGGCGTCTATAATATTGAATATTATATGTAGATTTGGGTAGTACGCTACTGGCTCCTATCAAAATAACCCATTTTATATTATCCATGCCATGACGAAAACAATGAAAAATACTATTAAAGCGAGTAAAATATATTTGATGCTTTGCAGAAAGTTGTTTATGACAGCTTGACATTCTTTGGTCAATATAAATTAGTTTAAACACACAGTCTCAACCACATACTCTTTATCAATTAATTATACATGTCAAGACAGATTATAAGCAATTATGATCCGGTATACCTATTAATTTTTGTCTACAAAATATTCAACCTTCTTGTTGGTCTTTATGAAATGATTTGTCCTCTGAAATGAAATGGGTAATACAAATACATAAAAATGTACGTATAATACATTGTCATATAGTAATCGGTGCCTCAAATATTATGTATGGTAATGTAACTTTTGTAGATAAACCTTAAATAAACATAAGTATTAAGAATCGAGTAAATTTCTCCAAACAATTTTATTTTGAGCATTTTCCCAAAGTCCAAATGCTGTCCGTTTGTCAATCTGTTATTATTTTGTAATTTTCCTGATTACAATGCTAGATAAAATATATCCAACAACAAATACATACATGAATACTAAGTTTATTAACAGTTTAATTAAAAAGGTTTTAATTAACTTTCTCCATATGTAGAAGTTTTGCCATTACCGTTCATTTATTACTTAAACCCTGTTCTCTCTTCATAGTTCATGCTTTATCTTTTCCTCTCTCTCTTTCTCAATTTTAGAGCTAAAAATTAAAAATGTTAAAAGAAAACATTTTCTACTTTGGGATAATCTGCCGTGTCGCCAGTTCCCTTAAAAGTATGCCAATACGGTGGAATGCTCGTACAGAAAAAATTTCTTTAATTTATGAAGGAAAAGAGGCCCAGTTTGAAAAGTCCTATAAGGCCCTCTACTTCAAAATTTGGTTTCATGGTTTCATGATAGCTTTGATACTACTTCAGGGCTATCTCACCTTTAAAAGCGACAACACTAGTTTTTCTGATAAATTCCTGTTTGGTGTTGGCATAGTATACTTGGTGTCTAGCCACTTGGATCTCCACCTGTGTCGTAGCCAAGCTTCTACAATATGTCTCTATGTAAACGGTATGTTGGACTTTGGGAGAATGTACGAAAGGGATCTCCATGGAAACCATAATGGGAGAAAATTGTCAATGATTGATGGTCTAAACCAGGGTTTCGCTTATGGATTTTTCTTGACAATGACAGTACTGCAGGTAGTGTACCTGTACGGCCTCCATTGGAAAAGTCCCTGCAAATCTCCAATAGCTGGATATTGGCTTATTCCGGAATGCAATTGGAAGGATAACCTGGAACAGATGGATTCTTCTAGGAAATTCTGGAATGTTTCTATGAAACTCATTGTTTTTCTCTGGAATCATTGGATGTGGTCATTCAGCCTTCACGTAGGGCTTTTTGTCATTGCTGGCATTCAAATTCTCTGCAGTATCAGTTTGGGACCTCATATTCAAACGTACACAAAAAGCATATACCAATTTACGCAATATAAAATTTAAAATAATATATTCACTATTATAATAAATATTTCATTGGAAATTACTCATCTTTTAGGTTCGAAACTATTTCTACTTCCGGTTGCATGCCAATCTACAGCACTGCTTTAATCTACAGAAAGATCCAAGTGCTCTCCACTCTCATGAACGAAATCCAACAAAAAATTCCCATGAGTGTCATTTTTGTTGCCGGAGTGCTTGCACAGTCACTGAGCATGACCACATTAGTCAAGCTTCCGTGGACATCCGACAATTTCCTGTCATTGGCAATGTACTCTGGAGTATTGGTAAATTGTATTGTGGCAATGACGGTTACACTGGGTGGTATGGCTGGAATACTGAGCCAATCTGAGAAAACGTTAAAGAACCTACGTTGCCATTACCATGGCCAGGTAAAAGGGTTCAAAACTGCTGATGCCCGAATGGAAACGCGATGGAAAAGCCGATTTTATCAAAGTTGCATGAAAGTCAAGGTGAGGTTTGGATCCATTAACTTTGTGGAACGGTTAACGCCATTGAATTGTATTGATTTTGCGAATGAGATGACATTGCAGTTTCTACTGGTGGGGAAATAAAAAGTGAGCCTGCCTGATTGCAGTATGTTAGTATGTATAGCTATACTCGCAGAGTTTGATAATATGTGAAGATTGATTCAATGTAGCGTAATATGAGGTTGTTTTATAATATTAAGTGCTCCTACTTTTTATGCTCTATCTTTCAGCATGGAAGTTACTTTAAAGTCATAGTCATCATAATAGTAATAACAGCCATTCATACGCATACAAAATAATAAAAATAAATTTACTTTATTGCAAAAAGCAACAATTCTAATGATAAATTCTATGAGTTAAATATTTCATATATCCAGAATTTTCTTAATCCACCAATCAAAGTCACTTTTAGGTTGACAATTTTTGTCTTCTCCAATTTCAGTTCGTGAAATATATCTTCCATGTCGTTGCATCAACTTGTACTTTTCAATTCGCTTCCAAGTCTCATTAACAAGTTCCAAATTCCTGCTGCTCTGCTCATTCAACCATGAAATCTTTGTAAGAATGCTGTTTGTCTTTTGAATTTGTAACGTTCTCACTGCTTTAGGGCCGATTGCCACAGATTTTCCGAGTAAATTAAAATTTACAGTCTTCAGCATTCTCCACGTCTCACTACCACTGCTATCTTCAATGTTTCGCATTTTCAATTCATATTTTCCAGGTGGAAACTCCAGGCTCTCCTTCCCACCCCACGCCATATATCCAATATCCTTGCCATCTCTCCCAGTTTGGCCATGTTTTCCATTTTCTCCATCCAGACCCCTTCTTCCAACTCTGCCATCCATAAGCACAACCGGCAAGCAAACATCCTGTTGTTGTTGTTTGATTTTAGTACCTTCTTTCAGCAGCAAGGTCACTGATCCTTTACGTCCTCCCAGTCCCCCTTGTCCACCAAAATAACCCTGCCCCCCACTCGTTCCTTGAAATCCCGGACTACCATTCACTAAACAAAATGCAGCTCTTTGAAAAATTCCCCTTTGAAATCCTACTTGATACTCCACACAGCCTGCTTGGCCTTTCGCGTAAAAGTCAGTTACTTTACCTACTACTTTTCCACTTTGTACATCTATTGCACTTGCTGGCTCATGTTTGAACTCAACGAGACCGCCAATCTCAAAAACACTCTCAACAATAAAGTTTTTTAGACCATCGCTCCCCACCGGATTCGGAAAAATTCTGTTCATTTTCTTTATGCTCCATTCAGCTCCATTCTTTCCGTCCACTCCGTCTTTACCATTGCCACCGTGTTGACCTCTGCCTCCGTTTCCGCCATTTGAAACTACCACTAAATATTTCACGCTTACAAAGTTGCTTGCAATAAATAGCAAATGTCCGCCATGCTCTCCACGGTTTCCAGTTGTGCCATTTTTGCAATTTGACGCCCTTTCTGGTTCACATTGTTCGCCATCTGCGCCGCTGATATCCCACCTGTGATAATATCTGTCATGGTCACGTTTGTGGTCGTCTAACGGTAAGCATTGGACCTTTTGGGAAATTACTAAAATGTCTATTCCATGCCATTTGACATTTTCTAAGGAACAATCAACGTAAAATATATCTGTAGCCACAAAGTGAACATCTTTCACTTGACTTTGGAATAGAGATAACCATTTTTCCACTTCACTTTTGACTTTCGACAGGTACATCACCGCTTTTTCAACGAGTAAATATGAAAAGTCCCCATATTTGTTTGTGTACAGCTTTACTGATATTTCCGTGTTATGCTTGCCTCCTTGTTTCTTGACTAATGTTTGGAGATACTGTGAATATTCTTGTATAATTGAAGGTATATCATCGATCGTATATTGAAAGCAAATTACACGATTTACATCCAAATTATTATTATTTTGATCCAGGCGACATTCAATCCACTTTGAATGCTCTGGTGAAACCAATTTACCGTTTAGACAGCGCCATGGAATTAATTCAAGTAATTCTTGACGGACTGTTTCTAAGAGGTTTCTGGTCAAAAAATACTTCCTTAATGCAAGTGCATCTTTGAGAGAAGCTGGCAGCTGCAACATGGTTTCAGCGGATTTTATGATCCTCACTAAGTTGCATAGTTGGTCACCATAAAGAGTGTTGAGGTAGGCACGTAGCCCTTGTCTAATTTTTTCTGGTGTGACTTTTTCCATACTGCTGCCTATTTTTTTTTGCGAATTTATACCAAAATTATTTTAATATTTTGATTTTTGCTCAGGATATTATTCAAAAATATCTCAGAAAATAAAAATTGAATACCTAGGAATTTGCTAATGCTAACCTAGCTTTGCTAATGAACAGTCCAAATATCAGTAATCTTGTTGATGTCCCACACATTTCATGAGAATATTATGGAGATAAGATTGCATTAAAAAATCAAAAAGTAAATAATATCTCTCAAAACATGACATATTGTGATTTGTGATTCGGACTGGAAATTGTGGCTTTATGAACATTGGCACGCTGCTCATTGCTTCATTTTTAATTTATTGTGATATATGCTGTGTATAAAAAAATGGTTTTATTGAACACCTAAACTACTTATCTTTAACAGTTGGGTAACATTTTCGTTATCTATCTGTTGGCTTAAAGGGCTATAGTATTTATAAGCTCCAGAAACTACATGCATGCAAAATAACTAATGACATGAAACCTTAAGATAGTATAAGCATTGCATTGCGAAGATTTTGTGCGGCGAAAAACGAAACCTAACGAAATGTACCATATAATGATACATATCTTAGATGTCTACCTATTTCATGTTGATCTGGCACATGGCATGTGCATATTAGTGCTTCATGTAAACTTTAAACTGACCATCGCTGTAGACTTTTATTTGTCTTATTTTTATGTGAGCATTTTTTCGTAAATTGAAGAACACTTGATTTGAATTCAGAATGATCAAAATGGACATATACGATTCGAAACTTTATGAAAACAGTAATAAAATACTATTTTCAAAGATATAATTTAATAATAACACATATAAAACACTAAACACATTTGTGTAACAATATCATGTTTAAATACAAGCAGACTAACTACTAAATGGCATAATGATTATTATTGGACAATTGTTTTAAAATTTAGTTAAGAATGGGTTAAAAAATTCTTACAATACATAAAATATTTATTTTACTTTTGTTTTCCACTGAATGAACCTTAATGGACATATACGATTCGAAACTTTATGAAAACAGTAATAAAATACTATTTTCAAAGATATAATTTAATAATAACACATATAAAACACTTATGATTGGCATTTATTGGCTTGGCAGGCAGGTGTTTCTTTATAAGTTAGTACTCTCATCGTACAACAAGATTCCATCCATTTTTCTTGGTATCATCGCCCCAAGTTTCAATTTAACTTCCAAAAATGATGGTCGGTTTTCTGGAACATGATCCCAACACAATAGCATCAATTGATAGCTCTCGAAAGTAGCGTAATTAGGAATTTGCAGCCGGTAACCGTGCTTTAAGGACAATAGGAATTCTACACCAAGTTTATATTCTTGGTAAGGAAGTGTTCCGAGCGAGAAAACCCAAGGAAAATTTTTTCTCTACAAATTTGAACAAAATGATTCACAAATATAATATTACTATTACATGGCGACATATACAACATACATCTTCGCTTACAGAAAATCATTTGTAATTTTTTACTCTACATTCGATTTAGTGGTAAAATGTTCATTAGGATCTAGCCACTCATCAGGGATTTTTAGTAAACCAAAGTCGGAAAGTTTGCATGACAAATATTCATTTAAAAGAACATTTCTCGCTGATAGCCTGCTATGAACTATCTGAAAAGTTAATTATTAGATTTTTTAATTATTAAAGTAAATTATTAAACTCGTAATAAATTTTAGTATGCTAGTTCCAATGTTGTTTTTGTTTTAGTGATACCAATACACATAGATACATACGTTTCGTAAAGACAAAAACTCCATAGCGTCCGCTACTTCGCAGCACCATTTAAACAAATGCATTGTATTAAAATTGGCCGATGAACCGTTCTCTACAAAAATGCCCGTTTCCGATACACTCTTACTGAAAATTCAAAGAACAAATGATAATACACTATTCCATATATTATATGCTTTGTTTAATTATGCAAACTGTTTTTAGGTTGCTGACAACATACAATGTTTCAGCCATATCCATCCATTCACCATCCTTCGCCAAGCTTACAAAGTCACTTTTGTGTTGAGTTAAAAATTCGTAAAGTGATCCCCATTCACACCATTCCATCACAATGAATAATTCTCCACTAGCCACATTTTTTGTGGACACGCCCAAAAACTGCACAATTCCTGGGTGCTTGCCCAAAAGCATAAGAAGTTGACATTCTTCCAGAAGACCACATAAAACCTTCACGCTAGTGCCTAGTCCTTTGTTTAATGTTTTTACCGCCACTGTTCTTCCTTCTGACTGGAGTAACCCCTTAAATAAAACCGTAAATTTCCCTGTAGCAATTACTGACACGTCTTTATTGTTACCGTTGACATCTCCAATGATTATGTGACCCCGTGGGATTTCATATTCCTCAGCAAAAACGTCGCATAGCTCTTTTAATCCGACATCCTCTCTTGTGCTGGTAGTTTTGTCGATGCAACTTGGATGTCTAACATGAAAACTTATCATATTAAAGGTCTGTCTTCGAAACATTTGAATTTGTTGTCTTTTCCTCCAGGACAAAACGACCAGCGCCACAATAATGACGAAAACAACGGTTGCCGTAGTTGCAATTATGGTCGAGTCTATACGGCCAAGTGGAGAGCCTTCCAGTGTACCGTTTGCAACCGTAATGTAGTCGATTTGTGATTTACTTTCATTTTCGTTCGTTCCCACGCAAAATAAGCACTTACGCACAGAAAGGATCAATAAACCATTTCCGAACCTGTTTTTATGCTCCCAAATTTTGGCAGACTCGTAACCATGGTCCCATAAGCTTGAGAGTTTAGGTAGTACAATGCGCATGACTTCCCCCTTACACTCCCTCTGAGTAAATAATTCCAAACAGATTGGTGCACCTTTATTTTCGGGAACTTGAAGAATGTCAAGGTCAACATAAGTTTGATTATCAGTGTTCTCTTTTAAGTCAGAAAGAATGGGCACATGCACACATTTTTCGTCGTTCACCGAAAATTGCGTTTTATCTTGAATATGTTTAGTTTGTCTATTTAATTGAAGATAAATATTATTTTGACATATTGTCCCCCCATTGAAATATATATTCCCATTCTCATGGTGTGGTGAACATGTTTGAACGGATTTTGGGTACAAATTAAAATTCAAAAGTTTGTCTCCTCCTTCATTTAGCTTCAACAGTTTCCTGTTTTCTGACAGATTTCTGAATTGCAGGAACGCACCAAAGATTTCATTTTCATCTTGATTACATAAACACGTTTCGTACGTATTCAAGCAGGTTGCATGTTCGGGAAGGATGACATTAAATGATGATGGCTTGTGTAAACCACTAGCACCTGTATCTTCATGCGGGTCTATGATTTCAAGACAATTCAACTGACTTGCAGAGAGATTTATGATCCGAGAACCTAGAAATTACACAGCTATAATTATACTTCGTTTGTTTATCTCAAGTGAGTAGTGAATGAATCAATTATTAGCGAACCTGGAAGAGTGTGCGTCCCCTTATGGAAACTTATTGTACTTGTTAGAATTGTCCTCGCTAAAGGGGCTAAAAGAAGCAATTGCAAGGCTGCAATTACCACAATTTTAAAACTATTTATATACATAGGTAATCCAAATTTTTGCTTTGCACAGTTGATAAATAATTTGTTTTCCATTTAGTTTTAATTAACGTAGTAAATTTTTTCTCAAAATTTTAACTGGTATGATACTCTACTTGTCTTTGTAAGTATAATTGTAAAACATGTAACAGAAATTATGTATTACTTCATGTAAAACTCTAATCCAACTTATCATTTCAGTAATAAATCGTGATAATAATAATAGTAATAAAAGTTGATTATCGAAATACTTTTAGAAACAATTTTTCCTGTTGTTGTGGTTTTGGAAGTATATGTTGTTTGTCGATTTGTCATGTGTTTTTACTATTAACCATTATACAATAATAATAATAATAATTGTAAAAAATGTATATATACCAACGTTGTATGTATGTCAGTAAGTGGTCAATACAATGAACGAATGCGTCATTTCAGAATTTGGCTGAACCTTTCCTAATGTTAAATTATTCAAAATTCTCATTTCCTAAAGATGTCTTGCTATTTTGGGATGCCAAATTCTCATTTTACACAGGCAATGCATGCAGTAGCTGCACAATGAGTGTTATACTAATATGTACTTATAACTTAAAAGTTATTAATGCATTAGCAGTTGAAGGGTGATTTGTTTTTGTGGGGTAACATGAAAATTCATCTTTCTTCCAACGTCATTCGTAGATTATATGTCTATTCGTAATGCATATTTGTGTAACAATATCATGTTTAAATACAAGCAGTACTAAATGGCATAATGATTATTATTGGACAATTGTTTTAAAATTTAGTTAAGAATGGGTTAAAAAATTCTTACAATACATAAAATATTTATTTTACTTTTGTTTTCCACTGAATGAACCTATTGACATGAATAAATTGGGTTGACATGTTATTGTAAAAAAAAATATATTTTTTTTTCTGTGTTGTTGTTTTAGATTATCACATCAGTTCATCAACATAAGCACGAATATTTTAACATTAACAATAAATCCATTCCAGAGAAAATCCGTAACCACAAGCAAATAAATAGCGACCCTAGCTCAACAATGCAACTTAGTATACAAAGTCAGGATATTTTGAACGATCTGTCCTGTTTCATTTGTTTTCATTGGGAGTTCCTACACTGTCATCACAATGTCGTCATGTTAACTTGGTTGGGCTTTGAAACATCGCTGGAACTCTTGATGGGCATTGCAACTTTTGGAAATCTGCACACTGGGTCATCCTCTGTGATATATTCTTTGTGGGTGGATAAATTAAATCATGCCTCTCCACTCGTGAGCAGAGTTCTTCGAAGTTTAAAAATAATCAAAGTAAAAACTGGTGCTGGTATGTAGACAGATTGACAGCATTTAAAGTGCTGAATTTCTGCTTGAGTCTGTTACATAGTGCATCGTGGATACGCTAAATCTGTGAATCATTTCAAAGGTCATTCAACTGTAAGGTGAAGGTGTTGGGTAAGAAAAAAATTAAATGATGAATCATCTTGTTGTGTCGCTGGCAAAGTTATGAGAGATATGGATGAATCATGAGTACATTTTTGGGATGAATATTGACATGAAAAGAATGATAAGAATACAAAATTCTACGTTTATTAAATATAGTTGCTATAGTAAACAGAGTAAACGTACTTTTTACTTTTACAACTTACGATTCTTGTTGAATAAAGAGAAACGCTTGTTTATTTAATTTGAGTCGAGA